>JALLPB010001027.1:0-11627 GCA_036939975.1 Cyclostephanos tholiformis | reverse complement strand
TTAGTAGTATGGTAGCACATTGCATACCTCCCCCCCCCCTCTTGCTGGGTGCTGATGTCTAGGAAGAGGGGTGCAATGGGACAAGGTGGAGGCGGCATTGCATTATTTTCATCATCAGCGGACATCATCGCCGTCGCAAATTGGCAATTTTGTCTGGATACCAAACATGGACTCTTTTCAGGGAATGCCGGGTTACGCAGCGACATTGATCATGATATGGAGGGACGTAGTTGTTGTAGGCAAGGAAGTATTTGCCAGAATCAGGCTCACGACATACCCAAAACACGGGCTCATTCACCAAGTCTTCTTTGCCGCGGGAGACGGCAAAAGCTGAAACCACGTGCCGGAGATTGTACAACTCTTGCAGGAGGAGGCACCGTCTTCTATCGCCCTCGGGGAGTTCGACCAAGGTAAAGCAGTCGAATACTGTACAAACTAGGGCGACCACTTGACATTGCTTAAGAAGGGATCGGCTGGGCGGCATGTGCTCAAAATGGGATGCGGAATGGTGATGTTCCGGTCTCGGCCATGGTTTGTGTTCAGAGTGAGCACCTTTAGCATAGCTTCTAAGTAGGAATTGGTTGTGTGTTTTGATGTTGCAGACCGGGTTGAATATTATTTTACACCTAAAAAGTACAACAATGACAGACCTAATGCTCTTAGGGAGAATGCATTTTCACCCCCGATGACACTGTCGCAGACCCCCAGACCCCTATACCGCTGAAAACCTGAGAATGTCCTCTTTCTGCATATATAATAATATTGTTATGGTCCTATGGGCAGTTTCCTAAATAAAATGCATTGAAGTAAGAGTTGTGTTTTTTTTTGCTAATACTTGCTATATCGAAAATTAGCCGATAAAGAGATAGTTAAATGCTTAGGACAATAGGGGAGGATTGGGCAGGAAGCACATAATTTTCAGCACAAAAATAATCAGCTATTGATGACTCTGGTGGAGATGGGGGAGAGGTGTGGAGCCGATAGGATCAATGTGAAGCAACACGCCATTTGCACTAGTATTATGCACCTATCATAGCAGTTAGTATAAATTATATATACTTAGTAGAATTTTTTACATCACAATTGATTATTTACAAGTTGTAAATACTCCTCCAATGTTGGGGGCATAATATTGAACTTCTTGTAGCTCAACGCCTTGTTTCCATTCAGACAAGTATAAATGTTGGACAAGAGGTGGCATACTCAAAGCTGTTCCATGTAATCCGTCGAGCAGTTGCCAAGAACGGTGCTGTTGAAGTTGGGGTATTGGGGGATGATGCTGTATTACTATTTTTATCTCTCTCTTTTTCCTCTTTTCTCAGAGAGAGAGCGGCCCAAAAATCTAAAAACCAAATCTTGAAGGGTCGGAGTTTCAGGTGCCTCCTGGCACAACCCACAAAAATGTAACAGTCAATCAACACGCCCACTACAATTAGGTAGACTATTGGCTGTGGCCACGGTGGTCACCATTGTTGGATGGCCCACCACTATTCATGGTCTAAGTAAAAGTATTAAAGTCTAAAATTTATGGCAGTGGTGAGGAACACCGAATTCTAATTCTGATGTGAGCAGCTGACACGCTTGTGTCACCAAGCTCCACCATCCATCGCATCACACCAAAAAGGTGTTGCAAGAATGATGCACATTCCGGGTCTAAGGGGTCTTTCACGTCAGTGTCAGGGCAGTAGTCACAAGCAAAAGGGTTATCTGCCTTTGCTGGAATTTTGTAATGCCTATTTAATTTCTGGGTCAAGTGAGTCTGGCAGTTCTGGATGGCCTGGTTGACATGGTTAGAGGGACTGAGCCCCCAAGCCCATATGCCGTTGGGTAACTGGGTCTCCTTCTGTTTTGCACCGAGGTAAATGTCTGGGTCTCCTAAATAAGTGGGCTTCAATTTTAGGTATTTGTTCATCCAGTTGAGGACTGACATAGCATCATGATGCATACATAGGATATCATCTACATAGCACAAGATGTAGGCATAATATCGTACATTGTCTTGAGGCCTGGTCTTGGCCTTGTTCCAAAGGTCAGGGTCAGCTTTACACAAGGTGTAACCCATTTGGTGCATGAATGAAGCAAGGTGGGCGCAAAATGCTGCTCCAGCACTCTTGAGTCCATACAAAGTGCGCATAACAAGGGCATTCTTGCTGGCTTTGGGTCCAAACTCCAGTCCCAAGGTGGTCCATACCTTCTCTTGACATGGTGTGGTGATGTAGGCATTTAGGACATCGCCCACTTTAACCTGAAGGTTGTTCAGGGCCACAAGCATGAGGGCTATGGATACAGTCTCATGAGAGATGACGCTGGCTTATGTAATGGTTGCCGGGGCATCGGTCTTGTGCCCTCCAGCGATGAGTCTAGCTTTGCACTTAAAGTCTTCCATCTTAACATCAAAAACCATATGACATGGGATCTTCTGATAACTGATGGGCGCGGTCTTGCCATCGGGGAGGATTTCGAAAGCTTTTTGAACCTCTTTCATTTCTTTGGTGATGGCATTGGTCCATAAATTATTGCCATTCTTGCAGTCTAGGTCTTTCTCTTTCACGACGGTCTTCGGCATTTCAATGCCAAACTTATGGGTCCGTTTAAGAAAATGTGCAGATTGCTTCCTTACCATAGAGATGATCCTATCATGTTTCTTAAGGGTGTGAGGCACCCACCAGTTGAAAGCTTGTTTGTGGTCTATGCTGGCGGTCATGCCAAATTTGGAAGTCTTTATCAGGTGAGATTTATCAGGTGAGTGAGATTCTTTTAAGGATTCTTTTAAGAGTGCTAAGTTCTCCCAAGAGGTAGAACCATCTTTCCATTGGCAGCAAAGTTGCCAGCTGATGATGTTTCGTCTTTTGTAAGTTTTCCCACTGGGTCAAACAACAGTCTGGTCTGCAAGTCTTATCGCCATGTCAAGGCGTCGATAGTCTATAATTGAGTCAAACAGCACATATTGGTTGCCATCTGGGTCGCGTTGGGCATACATTGACTGTGCAATCAAGTTTGCATTCAATACAGTCACATCCCCATCATCAAATGTCACAACGTACTCACATGTGTCTAAGATAGGAATGTCATTTTCAGTCCCCATAAGGTTGCCATCTGCATCTCGTTTTTGTGCTGTTACACGTTCTTTTGTCATAGTTCCACCACAGGGAAAAAGCATCTCTGCCCTGTCTCTGGCATGACTTCAATGTCACCATAGTCTGGGTCAAAGGTCATGATGTTCTCATCATATGCCTCATAGTCTGGGGTCAAGTCTTTGGCCGGGAAGTCATTTTCTGTGGCAGCCAGTCCAATGGCTTCATAAACACTGGCATCAAAGGTCTTATGCATTTCTGCATGGGTCAAGCAATTAAGCTCATTATCGTTGAGATGTCTTAAGGTCAAATGGCAAACAAACTGCTCATTCAATTTAAGGATCTTGGTGGTCAGAGCCGATCCAGCATCAGTTGCAGGTCCAAGGTATCATCCAAGGGTCACTTTATTATCTGGGAAGGTGGGGGCATTATCCCGAAATATTACCCAGTCATACCAGCCGAATTCACTTGTGTGGCTGGTGTTGGCCGTACTGCTGGTCATTATGGTCTCAGGCACTTCACCGTTGGTCATATAAATGTCATTGCAAGTCGAGAAGCATAAAAGTGCTTCCAAGTCGATGCAGTGGTCCTAGAGTGACTTGGGGGATCTGGTCTTGATCATCTTTTATGATATTCCTCATTTCAATTCGCAGATGCAGCTCTCAGCTGCCATCTGCCATGGGGAATACAGTTTGGTCTGATGGGGATGACAGTCTGCTTCGTGCAACTTGCGGCGGAAAGATCTGAGGGTTTGCTCTTTTGAGCTGCTTTGTGCAACTTGCGGCGGAACGATCTGAGGGTTTGCTCTTTCGAGCCATCACAGATCATGGTTGGGGGCATGCCATCCTGGTGAAATACCAGGGATAGGGTGTCATGGGTCTTGCTCTTTGTAGTCATGGGGTGCGCTCTTGCTCATCCAAAGGACATGGCATACACCTGAGCATATTTGTTCCCTCGCTTGGATGTCATTCCAGCGATCAGCATGTCAGTGAACATGGGGTGTGGAAGCTGTTTATAATGGAGCATTTGATCATTGGCAGGGAATCTTCTGGCAAGCATAGGGTTCAAACAAGTCCGTATGCCACACTGGGTCATCCTTAATATGGTCCGTTTTGCATGCTCTGGGGAGATCATCCAGAGGGCAGCTAGAGTCAATGAGTCTATTGGTTTGGTCTTTCTTGAAAGCACATGGCCATACAGGTTCATGTCTATACTGGAAATGGTGACATGCAATTCCAAAATCTGATGAAAATTGCAGTTGTGTGTAATGTCTTCCAAGTCTGTGGCATAGAATTGAGCTCATTAATGACCAAATTGGGTCCCCTCACAGCAGTATCATGGGCAATGGCACTGGAGATATTGGTCATGGCTTGTTCCTGTTCCTCGTAGAGGGTGGTCTGTGGATCCCAGGTCAGGGTTTCAGATGTCAAGTAAAGGCGGGGATATCACTCACTGTAAAAGTCATCGGGGTCAACATTCCTTACGTGAAGCAATGATGTCACCCCCCTCAGCTGAAGTGGGAGGATGACCATCAGTAAGGGGTCTTCTGAGTCGGTCAGGGTAAATGCATGCATTTGGTCAGTAGGTTGCACCACCAAAAATTGGGCATCTTGTCAACAGTCACGTCATTCATGCAGCATTGCATAGGGCAAAGCAGATGATGATCTAGGTGGGGTATGTGAATGGCTTGGTTCATGACCAAATGGAGCGTCCTCCTGGTCTTGGTCAAGTGCTTGTATTCGTCAATGAAGTACTTCTTGTTCTCGACAATGCAGACATCGAGTTCTGCCCTGGTGAACACACCATAGGATCTAGGTCTGGCTGTGCCTCTCCCCCTGATGGGATGGCAGACGGCGGCATTCTGCTGGCAACCATGCACATACGAAACCTGGCAGGCCCTGGGGGGATCATTGCCAGTCTGTTGATGGTAGAAAGCCGTATAGGCCTATTGCACAGCCTGAAAGGTCATGTAAGTTGTGCTGTCTGGTTTACAGGTCTGTGCCACAATGAAAGCTTTGATGGGCTCCATGGACTTATTCTTAATGCCCTTCTGAAACCAGAGAATCTTCATGCTCTTGGGTAGGGCTGCAACCCCATATTCAAACAGGTCTTGGTGGAGGTTGTGCTGGTCAATGTGTAGTTGCACGTACTTGTCAAAGGTGAAGTGCCTCCAGTCCCCTTTGTACACTAGGGCCTGAATCTTGTGGATAATGGCATCTCCAGTAGCTATGACTCTGTAGGTGTAAGGTCCGGTAAGCCTCCCAGCCATTCTTGGTCTTCTCGAAAGGCTTGCAATGAGTCCACCAGCTTGACTTGCCCCAAACTGTGTGGAGTATGTCATAGATGGTGGCAGAGTTGGTGATAAAGGATACTCAAATGGTCAATCACTTTTAAGTTTCACAATCAGTTGCTTGAGGGCTGCATAGCCTAAGCCAATGCCAAGGATGGGAGCTTGGGTCACAAGCTCATGGTCAACATAAGGGGTGCCCTTCTCACCAAAAGGAGGTGGGTCAGGGTCCACGGCATCAGGCAAATCCCAAGGTCCCTTCAGGGTTGGGTGAATAACATAGTTGAGTGGGACTCCCAAAGTCTTGCTGCATATCTTGCGCAAATACTGGTGCATCTGGTTAAAACACGCCACTGCGTTGGCCAACTCGAGGGTCATCTCAGGTACTGGCAGGTCTTTGCCATCCTTGGCATTGTCTTCCAGGGTCTTTTGGTCAATTAGGTACTTGATGTCAACCCAGGTCAGGGTATGGATGTCTTTGGCTTCACGCAAGGTCTGGTACAAGTGTCTGGCCCAATAGGCAAGCAACTTGAGGCACTGCCTTGAAATAATGGGTATCTGATGCCCCTTCTGATTGCCTCATGGCTTTTGGATAGCCAGCAAGTCTCATTGACTAAAGAGTTGGTCAACTCTTGTAGGTGCTCAAGGGTCTGGATGCCTTGGTCCTCGTAGAGTGCAGTTGCGGCGCCCTGGCTAAATCCAAGGACATGCACCAACATGGAGATCATCTCGTTTTGGTCCCTCTCAGCCGCAGTGAGAGCACGAGCTGGGGGTTCATTGTCAGCGTCTTTGCCGGGGTTGTCGGCATTGTCATTGTCTTCTTCTTCGTCTTCTGGGTCGTCATCATTTTGGCTCTCAATGGTGGGGTCTTCAACAGGTTCAGCCATGGGCTGATGGTAAATCAGGGTCTGATCTCATGAGGTCATTGCATTTACGTGATCATTGTGCGATCGATGCAATCAAAGTTCGAGCCTTTGTCTTCGCGGGGTCATTGCGTCTGGTGCCTGCTGTGGGTCTGATGGCAGTGAGCTGGGTCTGATAAACTCAATCAACATGACCACTATGATTAGGTAGACTATTGGCCATGGCCATGGTGGTCACCATTGTCGGATGGCCCACCACTATTCATGGTCTAAGTAAAAGTATTAAAGTCTAAAAATTATAGCAGTGGCAAGGAACACCAAATTCTAATTCTGATGTGAGCAGCCGACATGCTCCTGACACACTCCTGGCACATGCCACCTCGCCTGTCTATAGTAGGTTCTACATGCGTCCTCCTGACGCATGTCATACTACTACGAGGAAGCATTCTTGTTAACCTGAAATCTACTCCAACTGGCGTGGAATACTCCCTCCACATGGCCATATTTCCGCAGCAACAAGTATTGAAAGGAAATATGCAGGACACATTGCGCTATTTGAATGCTATACCAGACCATCAACAGTATTCTGCAGCAAAATGTGCATTTGGAGAGGGTTTGTATGTTTCATCACACTGCATCTTCTTCTGTTGAGAGTATGAATCATGCCAATCAAGCTGTTAGGGAATTGACAACTGTTGACCCAATAAATGCTATAATTCTTTTACTTCAGTTGGAGGGGAGGAGGTATGGTAAGGCATGGGATTGGTCTGAAGAATTGACCCAATATGGAAAGCAGTTGATGACGACAGCCTTTGCTGATGTGAATTTGAGAGAATGTGAATTCATGATCAATCCAGAGGGAAACAGGTACAGTTGTGTTGTGAATAGGATTGTATCTCCAAATAAGTAAATCTGTTGGTTTCTTGTGATTGATGAGAATGGTAGTATATTTGGGGATTGCACCTGTGGTGTACCCAGGGTGGATGGTATCCCCTGTCAGCATATGTTTGCTGTTTGTAAGAGCAAGAAAATTGATGGGTTGAATGAGACAAGTATCACACCAGTCTGGTGGCACACAACTCACTGGCACAGACAGTATCCCCAGGGAACATTGGTGGAGAAATATGTCTTCATTGAAATGCTGAGAAATAACACAAGGCCCAGCCCCGCTTGTGTCCAGCATTTAGTAGTGGGAGAAAACCAGGCCGATCAAAAGAGGAGAAGAGGCACAAGAGTGCTATGGAGAAAGCAATGGAGAAGGAAATCAATGCAGACCAGAAGAAGAAGAAGAAGAAGGAGGATTCGAAGGAACAACCTACAAAGAAGCAAAAGGCAAATGATTATAGTGCAAATAAAAAGAATCCTTTGAGTCGTGACTTGGTGGGTTTGCAGAAGTCCAAACGTCAAACCTGAATATGTTTTTCTTTTGTGCTGTCATTGTAGTAATGAATGTGATAATTAATGCTGTTCAGTGAAAACAATGTATGAAATGTGCTGATAATGAATCCATGAAAAACATAATTCAAGTATTGTTTCATACACAGCAAAATCAAACATTTAGTGTGGTTCATGAAAAATATTTCGACAAATAGTGCTGTTTTGAGATTATAGTAATTATTATTTTTTGTTGTTGAGAACAAATTTAAGATGATTGTATTTGTGCTGTAAATGAAAGTCAGATTTGTTTTTTTGCGCTGTGCAACGAATATATATTTCTTATTTTGGGCTGCTGTATAATGCATGAAACTAAAGTATCTCAAATTGCACTGGCTATGCAATTTTGGTATACTTACATATCTTGTATACCTGAACAGCACATAATAATGACTTGTGTAATCACTGAACAGCACCTAATATAAACAAAAATTTTCCATAGACAGCACAGCATACATATACTTGGCATGGTCACTAACCTATTATTCTTCCCTTAAGATGCAGTATCATACTCCAGGGAAGGTCACAACTTACATCACAATAAATGCAACAAACAGCACTACCACACGAGATTGGAGATTTTCATATCAGTTTGCAGTACCTGGCAAACCTTCCAGCAGGTGCACCACCACACCTGGAAATACAAGGTGAATACTTCCATGAGCTTTGTGAAATCTTTGGCCCAACACAAACTGTTGTAATTGAGCCTCCGGGACAATTCGGAACACCAGAACAACAGCAATTTGCAATCAAAAGGACTGCTGAGGAGTGCATCTCCCTAACCCACACAACTGATTTTATCATTATCCATGGAGTTAGAGAACATGACTGTGCACATTTAAATGGTACATGGACACAAGGCACTAATCACACAAATTTGGTAATTATCAGGTAAGATGGTGACAACACGTTCTAGTGCTAAAAACAACCCAAAGATGGTGATGACTTGTTCTATTGCTAAAAACAACTCAAAGAAGGGTGATAGACAACAATCACAAATTCTTGTGGAGGTGACAGTAGCATCAAATGAGCCAAACACAGACACAACACAAGCCCTTGTCACCCCAGCAAAGGCATTTATGGTGAAAGAGATACACATACAACTGAAGGGGGTGTGACAACCTAAATTTGGGGAAACTAAAAAGGTGTTAAGTGACCTGGAGAAACATCTTATGCAAGAAAACTAATGAACTAGAAGAAAAAATCAGAGAATTAGAAAAGAACATACCAGAGGACCTTGAATGGTGTAAGAGGATAACATCAAATGAATGGAGAAGGCATTGTTATGGGAAGTACAAACTGTTTAAGAATGAAACAATCAAAAAGCATGATAGGAAAGTTGCAATGAAAAGACGAGAGATTGAGGAGTTGAGTGTGGGATTTGACTAGAGTGGGATATTATTGAAGTGAGGAGATGTAATGAGTCTATTTTAAGCTAATTTGGTGCATTATATTCTATTTGCTTAGATGGGTTATATTCTTTGGAAGGTCGACATAACACATCACACATTTATGACATCCTGTATCTTTGTCCAAAATGCCGCAAATGCAAAATACAGCATATGACATGTCACCATCATTTGTATAGCCACATTCATGGCACTTCCATGAAAAAGATGTCATATTAGGCTAATAATACTGCAGGGGAGTGGTGTCAAGTCTGGAAGCAGAAACCGCTGCATAAACTTATTCTATTCTAGGGAGAGGAGAGGAAAGGAGAGTCAATCCACCAACATAAAGGGGGTTGCATCTTGACAATACCACTGAATGCAGGTCTCCTACAAAAATCCAGGTTTTCTCCATCAATTCACCAACCATGAGTATTTTGGGCTTTGTTGGATAATTTTCAATTGTGAATGAGACCAAAAAGTCAGATCCTAGGATGGAAATCAGCTGGTGAAGCAACCTTTGCTGTTTAAGAATTTGCATTTGAAATGACCTAATACCTCTTCTTTTTTAGGAAGCAGCAGGAGGTGGGGAGTGATTCCTGATGAAAAAAATTTGGCACAAGAGGGGAGTGAATGGTACTCCACAAAGGGCAGATGTCATGGCTTAGTGAAGATTATTTCTTGTTGTTAGTGCTAGGCTGAGCCCCAGAAACGAAATGACCACAAAATGCATGTAGATTTCAAAAAACGATATTATGCTTAGCCAAAATGTTTCAATTATTAAAAAGTGCTGCTGGTAGATGCAAAAATCTCACCTCTTTCTTGAAAATAAGATGGTAGGTATAGATCCGCCAATAAACATTTTTGTGCTGCTCACAGATTACTTATTTATGACTTTTAGGCTAATTGTATTAACCCTATCTGAGGGTTAATATGTCGAATTTAGTGCTGCTTGTGGAGGATTAATTTCATCACATAAATATCATATGCTCCAGGATTACTTTTTTTAACCATCGGCCAAATAATATCGGTGCATCTATCACCCTAGCTGGATTCATCAAAACTAGCTGGATTCATCATTGGCTTGGAGGGGCGTAACTCCGTCAATAGTGATTTTCCCAAGCTGCGGCCAAGTTCATGTTTGGTGTTTTTGTGTCATTGTGAAATGTAAAAATTTGGTTTGCGGCTTGTTTTTCGGCAATGAGAAAGAACTTAACCTAGGAATTAAACTACATACCGTAGAAAAAGATCTCATTTTTCATCAACGATGGCAGGAGCCCCAAGGAAGCAGCTTTGTGAGGGCGCAAGGTGCTCAATCCTCCTTAAATACCTCCGCCCCTTACGGCAAGTGGCAGAAGCATTCCCCAATGCCACCGCTCAACAGCAGTTGGATGATTTGGTGGCTGTGCGCCTTGGTGAAACAACTCATGCCGGCCTATCATATGAGTCAGTTTTTTTCATGTCAGCAATTCTCCCCGGCATTGAGTTGAGTGCCTCCCGGCAATTCATGTAATGAGGGAGGAGGGCCATGTGGATGGCCTGTGGGAAGAGTGCACCATCATCATTCCAGTGCAAGAGGCGGAGGTGCCTGCTGAAGCAAACGAAAGGGTGGAGATCGGTGATGACATCTTTGCAGCATGAAATGTGGCCAAAGACATCGCTCGTGTCCATCAGAAAGGGTTCGAGGTTGATGATGACAATGAACCCTTGCCTGAGAATGTGCCTACCCTTGCCTGAGAATGTGCCTGCCAATGGGAATAGGCAACCTGCCAACAAAGGCCTCTATGAAGGCCAATCTTGGGGATGGGATGGCATTGATTGGCTCACCATGGGGGGGGGATTTTGATGTGCCATCATTTCCAAATCAATTGACCCCCCAAAGCAAGTTGTTCTCGGACCTGTTTCTGTATTTTTTCCAATGGCTTGGTTCTCGACTGTCCTGCTCACAAAGATGGATGAGGCAGTGTGGACATTGGGGGGCAACCAGGCTTGCTTCACCTTTGGTAAGCTGTTGCATTATCTTGGGGTAAGATTGCTGATGGCAACGACCTCAGGATGGACGACCAACCAGTTCTGGGATTACATGGATGTGCCCACCCCCCGTAACCAAGAAGCCGACCCGTGCCCATACAATTTTTGGGCATTCATGTCGATGCATCGATTCAAGACAATCACATGGTTTCTTATGTTTATGGATTCTGCCACCCTAACATTGTTTGTTGACAAGTTTTGGGAGGTTCGTCAGATGATAAAGGCTTGGAATGCCAACATGGCAGACATCTTCGTTGCAGGTTGGGTAATATGCCTTGACGAATCTATGTCGCATAATCATACAATCTGTGGGGGATGAAAGAGCCTGACTATGTGATGCGGATGATGGTCACAGGTGGGCCATTGAGAGACAATGAAACGTGTGAGGGATTGAAGTGTGTCATCGGTTCCGATACAAATGCACGCTTGACTGGCATTTTCAGTACCGGCACTCCGTTGATGATCACAACAACCTTTGGCATGGGCTGCCATCTAGATAGAGGACAGCTGGATCACACACAGGTGGGAGATATGTGTGTTTTCTTTTTTG
>JALLPB010001026.1:0-11628 GCA_036939975.1 Cyclostephanos tholiformis | reverse complement strand
GGGGGGGGGTCGATATTTCGACCGCTTCTTGGCGAATTTATCCCTTCCTTGCCGTCCCAACCCCCTCCCCCTCGGACCCCCCATCTCTCGATTTTCGTCGTTCGGTATTCATGTCTAACACATATTTTTTTACTAAAAAAATTAAAAAAGGTCGTGGCCGGATTGAATTACAAGCTTACGCTCGCATTCCTGAAGGAATCGAGCGACGAATACGGTATCACCTGCCTCGGCGGGATATCGGACGTTACGATATACAAGCCCCTGCCACATACGGGAATGGGATTGAAAGTCTCGTCGTGGGGGAAGGAGGTCGGGTGCGACGTCGTGTCGGCGTTGATGATGAAGAATAGGGAAAATGTACTCGCGAAGGAAAAGGAGGGAGGGAAGGAGAATGCCTCTGTGGTGGCGGGCGAGATGGAGGAGGATAGGGAGGAGGTGGAACCGGATGCTTGAAGGGAATCATGATGATTTCGAGATTTTTATGCATCGGTGGCATGGGAGGTGTGTGGGGAGGGTGGCGCGGGGGCCATGTATGTTACATTCATGTTAATATAAGAACGTTGTATATTTCATAATGAATTTTTTCCAACGTCCCACATATCTTTCATTGAGGAATGTGATTTCAGTATTTTTGGGCAACCATGCCTTTCGAGGAAAATTGATAAATAGATACCCAACCCGACAAATAACATCCGAGCATCAGCGTACTCTACTGCGATAAAATAAATGTACAGTTGATCTTGTTTTATTCAAATCCAATATGTAGCTATTAGACTTAGAATTACGACCAGTGGACAGCAAGATATATATAGAGAACGAGAGAGGTGCCAAGATGTGTGCCAGGCTTCTCACGATGTTCGTCTTTTATGCGAGGTTGTGCCATCGAACGAAATGGAGCGCTTTTTTTAAGTTTTGCGTATATTTGTCGTCCGATCGGTCTCTCGCATTAATAATTCATTCCTAACTCTAGCGAGAGAGAGAGAGATCCAGTCCATCGATGATCACACAATGACGGTATCATCACGCCCCCCCCCCCCCCCCCCCCCCCCCCCCCACACACACACACATGCAAATTATAACTCCAAACGAAATCAGAGATACTCGCACTGGTATGCGGTATCTTCCGACGCCCGAACGTCGAATCCCGAATTCGACGGTACCTCGAAGTTCGTACCCGCCGGATAATTCACCCACTCGTCCGCGCCGTCGAGCTTGGCCATTAACATTCCCGATATCACCGTCATCCTCTCGGCCGATGCGGTACCGAAGTGGTAAGTCCCGGCGGATATTATACCGACGCTGAACTTCCTCCCGTTGCGCGTCGATGCCAACGATTGGACGTTCGAATCGAAGTACGAGTTGTGATCGATGGTCATGATTTTCTGTTTGGTTCAAAACAATTGATGGTTCGGGAGGCGGCGCGTCGTGTCTCGAGGGTCGTTGTGATGCCTCTCTCTCCCTCGATGTTATGGCATCGCGTCGGCCGGCCGCAGAAGATGATTCGAGTTTGTGTGCGCGAGGTGGTGTGTTGATGTGCGTCGAGGGTCCTGTACCCTGCCCTGTCTGTGTGCCAGGTGGAATCAAATCGTCTGGCCTTCGTCAAAATATTGGCGCGAGCAAAATCAATAATCTTCCACGACACACACACCAAAAACTATTATGTCCCGCGCGGCGCAATGACGACGACAACGACGACGACGACGACTACGCTGTTCCTGCTATTACTTTCGATATGCGGGGGGGGAGGCATCATCGACGGCGGTGGTGGCGATGGCGGCGTCTCAGTCGCATCCGCGGTCTCTTGGTCATCGATGGGCCCATCCCTACACCTCTCGCCCGGGGGGAGGGGACGCCATCCTCCCCCTCCCCCCCTCGCGTCGTCGACGGATCGTTGTAGTAGTCGTAGTCGTCGTCGTAGTAGTAGTAGTAGTAGTCGGGAACGTCTCGTGAGTATCCCCGCCGACATCGACGGCGTCGTATGCGGACCGAGGACGCCCTCGATCATGGTTTCATCCCCGTCGTCGTCGTCGTCGTCGTCGTCGTCGTCATACCGCCGTCGTCGCGAAGTCCATCGAGGTGGTCACGCGGACTACATCGGGGAAGACGACGGACCGGAGGGGACTCCGGACCGGGAGGGGGGGGATGGTACGAGCATACTCCCCCCGCCGTTGCCCCCCCCCGGCATCATCGACGATCAACGTCGTATTAACGACGAGAAAGACGACGACGAAAACGACGGGATGCCGCCAATTTGGCAACGTACGGGATCGGAAATGTCCCATGTCCCTCCGATGACGTGGGAGGATTCTCAGCAACAACGACGACGACATCCTCAACAGCGGGAGCAACAACAGGAGCAACGGGTGTCTCGGGGAGTTGGAGCGGGGGGGCGGCATCAGCAGCAGCAACACCACCACCACCAGCAGCAGCAGCAGCAGCAGCAGCAAGAACAATTTCATTCGCAGCAGCATCGGCACAATCAGCATCGGCACGATCAGCAATGGGGGGGTGAGGGTACGTATCCGCTGCAATACCCACCTCCGTGGGCCACCGGGGGGCAGCAGGCGAGGCACCACGACGATCGGTGGCATCCACCCCATTCGGAACAGCCGCTGCTGCAGCAGCAGCAGCAGCAACAACAGCAGCGTCCGCCATTGCCGTCGGGAAAACAGCGTCCGCACGGCGGCGTACCACCGCCGGATCTGCCCTCGGGAGGATACGGCGATCATATGCCCGGCGGTGGCGGCGGGGGGGTAGTGCGGAATGCCCACATTAGCGGTAGGGTAGGGTCGCCGCCACAACGCAGTGGACTGCTCTCGTTCGATGACGACGGGGCAGACATCGATGCAAACGAGGAGGATTGGCCGCCGTCGTCGATGTCATCCGGGCGCGGCGGGGAGAACGACGAGTTAGACGATGGGGGGGGGGGGGAAGTCGCGGGTGGAGGAGGCATGGACCTCTCCCAATTCGACAAGGACGTTATTTTCAACGGCCTTAAGAGACTGTATCGCAAGAAGATACGGCCACTCGAGCTGAGCTCGAGATACGGTCACTTCCACTCCCCCCCGTTGAGCCCTAGCGACTTCGATTCGAAGCCTATGGTATTGCTCCTCGGTCAGTACAGCGTCGGGAAAACGAGCTTTATCAGGTACTTGCTCGGAAGGGACTTCCCGGGACAGCGCATCGGACCGGAACCGACCACGGATCGATTCGTCGCGATTATTAAGGGCGATAATAGCGGCGGCGGCGGCGGCGGCGACAAGATCGTTCCCGGCGCTGCGTTATGCTCCCAGGCCGATCGTCCGTTCCGCGGACTTTCGATATTCGGGAATAACTTCCTAAGTCGGTTCGAGGGGGTCGAGATGTTCGATTGTCCCATACTCAATAACATCACACTCGTGGACACGCCCGGGATTCTCTCGGGACAGAAACAGGGCCAGTACGGTCGTAATTACGATTACGAGCAGGTGATGAAGTGGTTCGCCGAGCGGGCCGATCTGATCATCATAATGTTCGACGCGCACAAGCTCGATATATCGGACGAATTAAAGAGGGTCATCGAGCTCCTCAGGCCGCATCAGGACAAGGTACGCGTGCTCCTTAACAAGGCAGACGCGATATCGACGCAGCAGCTAATGCGCGTATACGGCGCTCTGATGTGGAGCCTCGGCAAGGTCATGCTAACGCCGGAAGTTTGCCGCGTGTACATGGGTAGCTTCTGGGGTGCGCCCCTCAAGAACAGGGAGCAGGCGGCGTTGTTGAATCGCGAGAAGCGGGACCTATTCGATGACATCGCGCGTTTGCCCCAGGATGCGGTGATGCGCCGTATCAACGAGCTGGTGAAGCGCGCGAGGTCCGTGAAGGTCCACGCATACATCATGCACTACCTGCGGAAGCAGCTGCCGTATACTTGGGGCAAGCGCGAGAAGCAGCGACGGCTGATAGATCGGCTCGATCGTGAGTTCGTAATGTGCGCTCGCAGGTACGAGCTGCCGCGGGGGGACTTCCCGGAACTGGAGACGTTCAGACGGGCGTTATTGGAGATGAAGGACATAAGCAGTGAGGTTCACAAGTTGGATAAGAAGATGGTAAAGGAGATGGAGAGGGTTTTCAGCGTTGACATACCGAACCTGTTAGAGGCGGCCAAGTTCCATTAGGCAACTGGTATAGAAAATTAAATAATTATTCTCTTCTCCACATTAGATGTAGAAGATGGTCGTCAGATATTTCGATTCTTTTCTTTCAATCGCATAATTATGATACGAATTTTCGCAGAGAGTTCCTCTGGCATTCACAATGCATTTGATATCATGTCAGAACGCCCATGCTTCTCTCACCTGAACATGCTCGCTCGCTCATCTACAAGTCAATCAAACACCTTGAGACATGGGCATGATTGACGACAGAGCCGATCGACTCCTACGTTTCAGTTTAGCCTCGTCTCCACTTCATGGAACGTATTGAATCATTCGTTTATCTGCATCAAATGAAAGTAGAATACAGCTGAATTGTGTGAGCAATCGATATTGTAAATTCCGACACGGAATCATGAAAAATGTATCCTCAAGTCGTGTCATCTTACAATTGCATCGCAAAATGTGCCGACACGAAAGATAACAACATGGAAGGAATGTGACTATCAATCCATCACATGCAGAAATCATTTATTTCCGTCAGACAGCGACCAGCTGAGGTGCGAGAATGCTCTCAACAGGTTATTAAATCCGACAACTGACACAGATCATACAAATACAAACCGGTGATTTAATTTGAACAAACTTACCATGTCGCCATCTCTCACAGATTGCCACCCCACGGCAATGCTCCTGCTTTTTGCTCCAACATCTCCTACCTACGTTCGTTTCATCGATGATTAAGGCGGTGCTTAGTAGGAAAATTCTGAACATGGCGTTTGTGCTAAAAAAACAGAAAATAATATTGTCCCCTCCTTCTATACCCTCCACGTCATGTCATGCGGGACATGCAAGGGCGAATTGAGGCGAAGAATGAAAATTCACACAAATGAATTAAACAAAAATCATTTTTTCTAGCAAGGTAAACAATTCTGCCCAAGGTCGGATGAATAATACGAGCAGAAACACATCCTTGCAATGGTCGACTGAGCTAGGTATTCTTAAATACTAAAATGCAACTTACTCCGTACTTCCACCTCCCTCGCCCCCCCCCCACCTCATGTCTCGCCTAGTACGAAAATGAATGAAAATGAAATGGCACATAAGAAATAGATATGAAAATAAAAAAAAACTAGCCGGATGCGTGATACCGAATAAAAGCATAAATAATATATGGATCAGAAAAACATCACTATCATTCCTCGCATGGGAAAAAAGGAATTACACATGCATCCGATGGAATCCGACTGTTATATTGGGTGATTAAATCTTCATCCTTTCCATGGTTAATAGATCAAGACAATTACAGCGAATCGCACAATCGTTTCTGCTTAGAAATTAAAACATAAGTCTTCGACATGCCCTCACTTGCCATAAACACAAGTACTGTGCCCCGTCACATCACGAATGGTGCAAACGGAAGATTCGGCGTAATAGGGATGGTTTTTTTTTTTTTTCGTCATCGCAGACAACGATTCGTTCTGTTACCAAGACAAAGGATCGAATTGGACCTTACCATGTGTCGGTCATCATGGTTAGACGGCTAGCTCCATCCTGCCCGCTAGCTGAGTGTGTTGAGAGTGTGTTGATAGTGAATGTTGTGTTGTGTGGAGTGAGAGTGGAGCGATCGATGGGGGGAAGAGGAAAATAATAGTATCGTACGACGTCGCGCCGAATTAATTATTAGGTAGGTAGCATGGCCGGCCAGACCTAACTCACATAAAAAATACACTCTATTATCATTATTTACGTAGTACCTAGTTCTAGTTGCGTATGACTTAGAGAACTACGGTATGGTATGCGGCGGGCCCGCCCGCCTATCGAACCATCCGCGCGACAAAATAATACCTAATCAAGCCGCAGAACCGCCGCCGCATCCAACATTTTTTTTAAATCTCGACAAGAACGACGGTGTAAAAAGGAGAACGATGCGATCTTTCCCCATAACCCTCCTCCTCCTATCGTCATCGTGCTTATTTTTTGGCGCCGCCGTCACGGTAGTCGTCGGCAGGCCACACTCCAATGTCGTCAAGCTGACGAAGGAGAATTTCGACGACTACGTGACGAAGGATGACGCGAATGGTATTTGGTTCCTCAAGTTCTACGCGCCGTGGTGAGTTTCCTTAGTTCCGTCTCGACTTTGAACGGGAAAAGTAATAGCGAGCGAGAGAGAGAGGGAGTGTGTGTGTGTGTCTGTGTGTGACAATGGTGAATGTGCCATTTCGTTTTCCCCATAACATTTGATATCGTCGACATTCATCCGTCATCATCATCGTCATCATCATCATCATCTGCTAATTCGTATCGATCCAAACAGGTGCGGACATTGCAAGACGCTCGCTCCCGTCCTGGAAAGTGTTGCCCCCTTCCTTGCCGGGTGAGTAATGTTTGATGACGATAATCTTGAACAAAAAAATATATATCACCATGAGTCGGATGTATAACAATCTCATTCGTAACACTCACCACTTTTCACCTTGACACATTGGTCCATTCCTTAATTATAATGCATCACAATATGGTCCATACTCATACAACGAACACAAGGAAAATGGCAATCGGTAAGATCGATTGTACCGTCGAGAAGGAATTGTGCAAGACACACGGCGTACGTGGATATCCCACCCTCAAATACTACAGGGATGGCGAATATCACGATTATCCATCGGGGAGGGATGCCGATTCCATCATGTGAGTGGGATATAATATGCATCAATCATCATTTATTAGCCTGCCTCGTTTCGTAGGAATCATACTCTCATATTATCTCTCACGGATGGAACCTTAATTCAATGCCCGAAAAAAAACAACAGTGCGTTCGGCGAGAAGATGAGCGACAGGGCGGTATCGATCGTCTCCACATACCACGAGGCGACGCGAAAATTATTGACCAAGAGCCATCCCGTGGCATTCGTCGTTTATGATCCCGGGAACGACGATCCCTCCGTCGACGAGGTCATCGACGCGTCTGGCTCGTCGGACGAGGACAAGGCCGCCGAGAAGATGATACGCAAGACGGAGCGCACTCGCGCGTTCGGGGAGGTGGCGCGAAACATGCAGGCGCGTGCCTCCTTCGGCTTGCTCGATCCGATCGAGACCACGGTCGAGGAAGTTCGAAAATTCTTCGTCCACGACGACAATGGCGGCGACGATTCGGGGGTGGTCTCGTCGACTACGCATTATAGCGGTGGGGGGTTCGTCGCGAGGATCGAGGAGGGCGTGCCGATACGCATATTCGACGCCGAATTGTCAATCGCCTCCATATCCGACTTCGTCACGGAATACAACCTCGCGACGGTACTCGAATTGAGCGGGCAGAATTTTCGTTTCGTTAGCAGGAGGGGGAAGGCGCTCGGGATCGCCGCCTATAATCCGGACGACGACGAATTAACAACCGAAAGGATCCAACGAGAGCTCAGGCGGTACGCGATATCCGGCCCGCACAGGGACGATTACATCTTCGCGAAGATGGACGGGAAGAAGTGGGATAAGTTCCTTGGTCAGTTTCAAGTCAGGAGAGAGAATCTGCCGGAATTCTTCGTGGTCGACGTACCATCGCGTACGTACTGGCAGGATTCGTCCGTGTCCGGGATTTCGAATTTCATTTCAGGCGTGAAAGACGGTACAATCGTCGCTAGAGAACAGGAGAAGTCGAAGTCGGGGCCGTTGGACGACCTGATGCAGGCCTTCGTTAATTACATGCCCTGGAGTTTGGGCGTAGCGTTCGTACTTTTTGTTGCGGTGTTCGTGTTGGCATTGCGACTGGGGGGGGATGTGTACGGGCCGTCGGCGCCCGCCGTTCGCCAACCGAAGACGACAGCGACAATGAGTGTCAAATGGGACGATGAATTGTTCAATAAAAAAGATCGATAAGGGCGATCTATTTGCTTCGCCTTTGAATGCTGCAAAAGCACCTTAACTATTCCGTGGGTTTGCGTCAGCTATTCCAGAAACTTAGTATTTGGTTGCACTCTGAAATCATATATTAAAGCTTGGCGTTGCTTCACACCATTTACTCTCATGACCATGGTCGGCACAGTTTCTCGACCTTTGAGCATCGCATGCTTTCTACTTAGTTTAGTTCGGGGACAAACGTGATTCTCGTTACTCCCAGTTTCACATCAACTTTGACTAAATCAACCTGAACGTATCCAAGGTTGTTGTCCGGATGCTTGGGCCCAATGCCACATGTAGCCTAATATGGCGGTGTTGTGACCAATGCCCATTACACCTCTAGCTAGGTTTTGCAGTCGGCTTGAATTATGTCGGCCGGCGCGACGATGGTTTGCGAGTAGTAGGGCTCAACGTAGGTTTGCGAGTAGTAGGCGATGCCGATGGGCTATTCGTTATTAGGTCGCACCACAGCTGAACATTTACAAACGCAGACCATGCATATACCATGACATAAAGTGTGCGATCCGCTGACGTTGAAGCAGCAAGTGGACCTACTACCTCAACATATGAGTTTCCTTTACTAACAGCAACGTATGAGGTTAACGTAGGCTGGCTACCAAACTTGACATACAAGTCAGGATCACCGCTGCTGGAACCAGATGTGCCAGTTGTTCTACAAGTTACCCTGTTTGAACGAGGGACTGCAATGTAGTACATTTGATTCGCCCCAACAGAGGAGATGCTTAAAGTTAGCCTCTGTCCTGCGGTAAGCTGAGGAAGCGTGGGTTTCAATGTTGTCGGTCTGTTTGTTGGCCTAGACGAAGTTGGCTTTGCAGATGTGGGTCCAGATGTTGAAGGCATGGCTGTGGGCCTCGAAGAAAAAGTAGGTTTTGCAGAAGTGGGATACGCTGTAGGCGATATAGGCATCGGAGTCAAGCCAAAGTTATTTGGCGATTTTAGGACATACAATCCTTGTTCAATCCCACTAACAATGATGTTGCCGGAGGAAAAATACGGATAGTTCCCCCATGCACCATTAAGGGTATCACTGTTGCTCGAGGGATATATGTCAAAATGTCCAACCTGCGTCAGCGATGCGCTGTCAAGGTTGTTGATTCGAAGAACTTGCAATCCGGCCCTGAAGTTCGCCTGAAAGACCAAATTGTCCTTGATGTAAAGGTTGTGATCGGTGGCCTTGGTTGTCCCTGAGTGGTATCCAACGTAGGTTGGATTAGTGAGGCTCTTAACGTTGAACACGTGAGACTTGGTATTCACTGCGCCATCTTCATCCTGCTCGTCATTCACAATAACATGCGTTCGGTCATCAGTGAGCCATCCCTGGTGAGTATAGGCGGAACCGCTGTACCCAATTCTTGAAAGTTGTCTGGGGGCGGCCTTATTGGTTACATCAACAATTGTAAGCGTATCCACATTGTAATTGAAGCAGATTTCACTTTTGATGTAACGCGAGTCAGGACCAGTGTCATCTGCAAAGCAAATGGTAAGAAAGGCCAGAATATCAATGACAATAAAACGAAGACCAAGAGGAAATACGATACTCACAAAGTATGCATTCACATTCATGAGTATACCCATCACCTCCATAACCACCAGCAAGGACCGGATTGGTGGGGTTGGTGATATTAACCATGTGCAATCCCCCAGCATAAGTATTGGTACCAACGGCATAGGCCATTCCCGTTGCCTCATTGATGGCAATGGTATGCGCCGTGCTGAATCCAGTGTAACGGGCAGTCGCGCTAAATCTCACCGGCATACTCGATGCAATCACATTCAGAAGTAGTGTCAGATCAAACACCTGCATCCCGTGCGAGGTGGCCTCGCTCACGATGAAGGCGTGGTTGGCGTACGTCCTGACGTCCCGCCAAGTGGAATACGCTAAATTGTGAGCCGGGAGGATGCCAATGTAGACGGGATTCACAGGGTCGGTTATCTCAACGAATGCCGTGCCAGTGCTAAGACCCATCAAGGCAAACTCGCGTCCGTTTCCGTAGGTCCACCCCCAAACATTGTTCCCCCCTGGGCTCGACGTTACGCCCGGAATGATAAAACTCGCCAAGGGTATAAACGACATGAGATCGATGTTCCAGCAGGGATATTGAACGCTACCCGTGTCAGAAAAATTGCCCACACATGGAATGGCTGCCTGCTGGGCCGTGACCGCCATGAAACTATCGGCGTCGACGTCCCGTTCCAGTGTCATCTCGTCGCCCGAATCATTCGCCCTAAAATTCACAGCTTCGAGATCCTGCGCCGTGTGGTTCGCCTTCAAGAGTTTGTCGCAGCCAACGTGACGGGACGACATGTTTTTCGAGTCGTTCATAGTCATCGGCATCGCGTCATACCCGCCCGAAGTCCGAGCGGGAGTGTCGTCGAAGAAATTCGTCCCGGTCCGCCCCCTGAGACTTCGATGGTCATTGTCGTTGGCTTGATTGGCTCGGAGCGCAAGGTGGTCAATGACATCGCCGGCGGAGGAAATGCCGATGCCGCGGGCAAATGGAAGGGCGAGAAGGGAAGCGGTTGACCTCATGGGGGAAAAAAGAGGGCGAGTGTATGTGATAATAATAATACTTCCGTTAAAGCCGGGGCATAAGCAACACCTTTTAAGCAAAATGCGAAGGCTAATTCTATATCATTATTTGGTTTTTTGTTGCCAACCCCTGAGTGTGTCGTTTTTCGTTTGGATATGGATGTGATTTCTTTGGGGAATAGACAAATAATACGCAAATAATACGCAGATGACCGGTGCGAAGTTTTTTTTTGTTCGCGCCTGTTCTTCTGCATATTCGTACCTGCAGATTTTGTTTTTGTTGATGAACAGTCCGGGAAACATTACAAAATGACCCCAAAATGGACGATTTATTTGCGCGCAAATTAAATATCTCCGGATATGCAGATAAATTTTTTTTCTGTCGACTTGGAACATATCATTTGGTGGGGGGATCTTGCGCCATGAATCCACTCTCATCGCAGCACAATCCCCCCCCCCCTCTCTATTCGCAGCAGCCAGGGAAGATGTCATGCCCCCCTTTTGAGGATCCCTTGGCCACATTCGATTTTCTGTCGGATTTTCTACCCGCCGTTGACTTCGGGGAAGGGTATCGATTCGATCAGCCTTTTAATTTTGATGATGTTGGTGAGGGCAATGGTGGTTCTCCATATTACTATGGCACATATACGACTACCTCTGTTGAGAGCAGTGTGTGCAGCCGCTGCCGCCGCCGCCGCCGTAGAGGCAAGCAGCGCAGTACTGCCAATACCGAAGAGAAAGCGTTTTGTTGTCAAGTTGGTATAGTAGTTTTCTCCGGGATGATATGTTGACCTCTGACCGGTTTGGTGAATTTCAATCATTGTTTCGAATGCCTCTTGCAAAAATAGAGGAATTGACAGATATCCTCATTTCCCGGGGATATATTAAAGTTCCCAGATCGTACAGGTTTCGGGAGGAGTTTCGTGAGCACTCAGAGCTGCTCATGATGTCGGCACTGTATCGATTGGGGAATGGTAACTTGTTTCATCAATTACGGTCAATGTGCCATATCAGCATATCTGAGATGCACTTGTTCTTCTTTGATTTTGT
>JALLPB010001025.1:0-13155 GCA_036939975.1 Cyclostephanos tholiformis | reverse complement strand
GAGTTACCTTTTCGATTGGATGATGAGAATCTAACAAAGGATACAGGGGATGAATACGAGATGGATGATGACGAGTATAATGATGAAGATGACAGTGCAGGGGAGAAAGGATATGATGAGGAAAATGCAACAAATGTGATGGAAGTAAGAACGTCGAGAAGGGGATCCTGTAAACGTTAGTATAAATATCGTAATAAATGTTAGGATAAGACAAACAGAAATAAACTTTCATAGTAGCAGTTAAATGGTATATACAAAAACATAATTGTATGATTAAAAGTAAAATGCTTTGGTAAAATTAAACCGGAACAAACATAATAACTGATTTTGACATAAAATTAAAATAGTTATTGAAGAAGTAAAATTTTATAAGATAAAATATACCGCATCTGAGATCCAGTACAAATATCTAAGAAGAATTTTAATTCTGGAGATCAATTTTTTGGTCTTGTGAGGTTGTTGTATGCTTTATTGCTGGGGGGCGTCCACCATGGTCGATCGATGCGACGATCCACACCGTAGAGGAATCGTCCCCCCCTGCTCCTTTCCCGCCTCCTTCGTCACCACCGCCACCACACATCATGCCTACATGATGTACCTTCTGAGATGATGCAGTTCAACGATCAATTTGGCGTGGAGGCGGTCAAGCGAGACCTCCAATCCCGACAACAATGTGCTCCTCCTGACCTCACCGGATATTATTGCCAATCTCCAGTAAAAATCCTGCGTATTCCTACGTAGAAAAAACGAAAACACAAGCCACAGACCCCATCAATGCGTCGTGAGTAGAGGGGTCTAATTAATAGTGTTAATAATGATAAACTAATTTTAACGACATAGTCTTATTGAAAAATATTATGGCTAGGGCAGCCGTGGGTCGACGGCGGCCGCCGTGGTCGGTCAATTCATGTTTAGCTAGCTTTAGCTAGCTTTTACCTAGCTTAATTATTATTTTTATTCATGCTACAATGAAGCCGATGGCCCCTGCACCGACATTAATAACATCGCGGGCAGTGGAGATCTACATTACCCCTGTTTGCCTGAGGTCCACATCACCCTTGTCCACAGAAGTCTCCACTTGACGATGGTGCGCCGACCATTTCCGAAGCCGCGGCTCATCGTCTCAGTTACTATTTAGGCACCGCGATACCATTTAGTACCGCCCTTTTGAATATCCAAACTCTAGCTCATGATGAGCTGTTAAAATATTATGGTGATGCTATGCTGTGCAGCCTTAAAGAGATATTAGCTATCTTTAAATTCTCAACTAATGAAAAAGTTTTTTTATAAAAACTAAATAATAAATTCGAATAAAATAAAATATTTTGTAAACAATTTCAAATTTAGGTAGTCCTAATTTTGCGGTTGGTTCGCATCGAACATGACTCATATTATTTCTGCGTTCTCCTCATATCTTCTACACCCAAAAGCCAAGAGGCAAAACCATGGCGGCGTCCAATGTGTTAAGGCGACGTGTCACCGCCGCCGGGGTAAGGGAGGGCGAGATGGATGACAGTTCTAAGGCTGACGCTAATGACGCTGCCGATGTTGCTACCGCCAAGACCACCCCAACGAAGACGTTGGAACCAAGACCTCGTTTTTCGTCGGGAGTGGCATTCTACCCCCCCTCCGACAGATACTGGCGCATAGGAGGGAGGTGGTATGACTTCGAAGACTTCCTTCCCTTGCATCCCGGTGGTCCCGAAGTGCTAAAATTGGCACGCGATCGCTTCGAGGACGCCACGTTCGTCTTCGAGTCCCACCATTCAGATTACAGGAGGGTTCGTGCTATCATACGGAAATACGAGGTCGACGTCTCGGTCGTGCGTTCGTCTGGCATGAGGCGTGGGCCTCAAATCGATCGTCCCTCCAAGATGACTGCGACTCCAAGACTTTTGGACGACACCGCTTTCTATTCAGTCTTGAGACGACGAGTGACGGAACACCTCCGGGGCATCGGCCAGCCGACGGGCGGTCCCACAGCGCAGTGCATCGCCCTATTCTGGACGTCGTTCGTCTCGTGGTCGTTTTGCTACCTGTGGCTGATGTGCTCGGGCTCGCCGATCGCTGCTGTATGTCTCGGATTCACGGCCGCTTGGCTTGGCGCGTTCGGGCACAACTGGGTCCATCAGCCGGGGTACAGGCTGTGGGCGAGGCTGTCGCTCGACACGATCGGGTTCAGCAGCGACGCGTGGTTTCGGGAGCACAACTTGCAACATCAGTGAGTCGCATTTACTATCAGTATGCATGAATAGCGTAGGGCCCCGTTCTTTCTCATAATTGCTTCTTAAACTCGTGCACAATTCAAAGCATGTACACAAATACACCTTGGGACAATCACTTCGAGGGGTCAGCGCCCTGGCTCGTCACAGACCCGACCGTGAAGAGGAACGCGTTACAGAGGTTCATCACGCCTTACATTAACCCCCTGCTCCTGTCGTTCGGCCTATACACGAATTACCTCGTCAACCTTGTCGAAGTATGCAAGGGAAACGACGTCGTCACGCCGTGGAAGCTGTTCCTGCCCCTCGAAATCGCGGTCATGGCCTACGCGTGGGGATGGTGGGGCGTGCTCCTGATATATATATCCCACGCCATTCTAGGTGTGTACTACTTCACCATGGCGCTAATGAATCATAACGCAGAGCACTGCCACGACGTAAACAAACGCAATGCCGCACGAGACTGGGGCGAGGCGCAGCTCGTGTGCTCGGCCGACTGGGCCGTGGGCATGCCGTTCTGGGCCGCAGGCGCCTTCCTGTGGCTGAACTATCACACCGTGCATCACCTCTTTCCTCTAACGGACATGTCCCATCATCCTGCGTTGCAACGGATATTGATCGATACGTGCAAGGAATTCGGAATCGATTACGTCGTTCAGTCGCCAGCGAGGATATACATGCAGATGATACGCTCATTTTCGTCGCCGAGGTCGTTGTTTCAGGAGATCGCGGTGTATGCCGGAGGGATATGACGTTGGGGGACTGTGGTACCCACAGCGCATTTCGTAATAGTGAACGAGAGAGTTAAGAAGAGTATACTGTAAAACGCCGTGTCTAGAGGGAACTAATTAGGACTATTGCATTCCAGATACTAGGGAGTTATATATTTGGGGGATACTCAGTTGAACGAGACCTCTTACTGCCAATCGATTCCATGTTCTCTCGAGTTCATGCCCCGCGGCCGGTGCTGATAGACGCGAGACATATTATAACAACGACCCATACAACAAAAATCAAAAACTACATGACCATGACATCGTCGCTCCCTCCCTGCCGTTCGATACCGGTCCGCTCCTCCCTCCAAGCGGCGCTCCCGAATAGCTCCCTGCGTACCTCCACGGTAATCTTGGGATGGTAATGCACCTTCATCAAATCACGCAATTTCTCCTTCCCCCCGACACCGATGTCGTTCTTGTACCGCTGAACGAACACCAGCAGCGCCTGATGCCACAACACCGGCAGTTCCTCGGACTTCTCGACCCCGACCTCGTCATCCTTGAACCTCGCGAAGTGCGCGATAAGGCTATCGATCACGGGCGCCGGGAGGGAGTACTTCTTGTCCAAAAGCGTGCGCATGAATATCGACGTGGCGCCATTGTACCCCCTCATCATCGCGAGCTTGTGCAATGCCACCGCCGAATGATGCACGGGTATGGACACCCTCTGCAACACGCTCGAGATGATGACCGCCTCGCGTAGCGTGCAGTTGGACCCGTCCGCGCACAATGGGAGCAATATTCCCTTGAAAAACGCCGCGGGCTTGTACACGGCCTTCTTGAGGGCCGCGTAATAGTGGTAATTCAATTTCCTATTCGAGTGGATGTCGGCTCGGACGGCATCGAGCAATACCAGATTGTAGAATCGCTGCGCCATCTTTGGATTTAGATTCGACGCGAAAATGCGAGTGGCGGCGTACATGGCCTGCGGCGTCCACCCGTCCGGACGGGTCAGGTACAATACCTCCTCCCAATTGTGCAGGGATGGCACGACCTTGAAGGCCTTGGGGAGTTTCCCCGAGGTATAGTGCGCGAGGAGCTTGCCGATGTCGGTGTATACCTAACGTTGTGGCGGACGGCCGTTTCGTTACGATGGCCGTCGTTTCGAATTACGGAGAACGAGTTTGGAGTATTAGTCGATCAGCTCCTCGACGCGCAACGGCAACGAAAATACGCACAAAGGCGACGGGGGGGACACGATCGCGCGCGCGGGGGGGGGGGGGGGGGGGGGGGGGAGGGGNTGATGGGAGACGAAAGAAAAAAACTCCTCTATTAAATCTTCGCTCACCTGTACGACCTTCGGCGGCAGTTCCATCATGCCCATCCCCCCCCCGTCCGCTTCCCCATCGTCATCGTGGTTCATTTTTCCCCCTCCTATCCGACGTTCCGCCATCGCCTCCTTCTCCTCGATCTTGGCCATGATAATGTCGGCGAGGTTCCTGATACGCGCCCGAGGCATACCATCGTCGTCATCGCCGTCGTCGTCGTCGTCGTCGTCTCCACCGCCGCCATCGCCCATCATGTTGGAGAGCAGCGCCTCCTCCTCCGGCGTGAGTCCGATGGGGTTCGATGCCATGGTCACGTATCCGTAATCGTCGCGTTTTACCATGATCTCTTCGTCGTCGTCATCGTAATCCTCGTCCTCATCATCGACGACGTCGTCGTCGCTGCTATCCTCCTCCATCCCCCTACTCCCTCCCCCCCACCTCCCATTACCGGACGTATCGATCCGTCGAGCGTTACTCATCCTTCCCGTAATTTTCGATCCTCCCCCGCGCGTCATTTCCGTCCTCATCCTCGCTCCGTCCTCCGCCTCCATGAGAGCGTCCATCTCGAGTCGTTGCTCTCGACCCATGTCGAGTATCCTCCTCGACGTCCTCTCGTCGAGCAATATTCCCCCCTCCCCCCCACCACCAACGATGTCGTCGTCGTCGTCGTCATTTCCCCTACCCCCGCATTTCATCATCGTCCCGACCTTCTTCCTCGTCGCGAACTTTCCGCGATTCTCGTCGTCCTGTATCACCTGACCCAACGGGGCGTGACGGGGTGGACGTCCCGAATTGACGTTGTTCTTCTTCCCTCCTCCTCCTCCCCCCCCCGACGACGACGACGAAGCCAACGTCGCGGACATTTTCTTCTTGGGTTCCTTGGGCATTTTCTTTTTTATGTTTCGCGGGCGTATCGAGAAGCCGAGACGAAGATGACGAGCCGCAGCGATTTAGGTTGCGGCTTTGTTGTTTTTTTTTTGTGTTTTTATTCTTCGGCGGCACGGCGGCGGGAAGGGAGCGGTGGTGGCGCGTGCGCGTGTGCATGATGTGATGTGGGATGGGGTCCGAGCCTCCAATTATTTTTTGGGGGGGGTGGGGGGGGCGACGCAAGACGGTGATTGCCATCTGTACGGTTCACCACAAACTTTTGGCGGGAAAGCGTCGGTGCATTTTTTGGAACGTGGCGTGTAAAACGGGTGAAATGAAGAGCGATAAGGTACTAACATCAAAATCGACGACGACCGACGACATAATAAGATAGAGACAGAGCCCAAGGGGGAATAAGTAAACGATGGCGATACCAGACCTATCGCATGCGGACATCATCGTGATCGGTTTTGGTGGCACGGCGCCAGCGAAGGCATGTCTTGTTTCGTTTCTTTTCGTTTCGTTTCGCTTTGTTACATTTCTCTCTCGACGTGGACAGGGCTGCTGCGTGCTTCGTTCGTTGTCCGGAAGATATATCGTTGAATCATCGCATCTCATCATGATTCCTTTCGTCTTTCTCTGACCTAACAACGACTCGACGACGTGCGTGGTGTTGTGCGAACGATCGATGTCCAACAACGGCGGCCATGCAGGTCCTGCATCTCATCGCCAAGGCCAACGCCAGCGGGAACCTCAATATCCAACCCGTCCGATCGCAATCGATGGAATATGAGCTATTGAAGGCGCCATATCGGATGTTTCTCAACAACAACGATCGTGCACGTGGGAGTCAACGGCAGCAGCAGCTGCGGCGGCGACAGCGGCAACGACGACAATTGATCGTGTACAACCTACCGTCGTCCCTCGCGGAATACCTCTCGACGTCGTGTCAGGAGGAGGCGGCATACGTACGATCCCGCCTGTACTCGGGGGGATGGGACGACCCATATCGCCTCGTTACGTACGATCCCAACTCCAAGTCATTCCTCCTCGAAGGAGGAGGAGGTGATGATGTGCATGCCTACGACGACTACGAGAAATTGGCATCCCCCCGCGTCCTCGATCATGTCGACGACGACTCGAGGGACGACGATTCGTCGTACATGACCCTCAACGTCCTATCCGATTTCGAGAGATCCGCGGCGAAATGGTCGATCGATGTTGTTAATCGTCGTATCCCCCGTACCTCCTCCCCCCTCACCTCGTCGTCGGGGGGGGGGGGGGGGGGACGTCGTAGTGCTCATCGGAAATGGCGGACGCGAACACGCCCTGGCGGTGTCATTGGCGAAATCACCCCTCGTCGGTACGGTACTGTGCTTGCCCGGCAACGGCGGCACGATGGCCGAGGGGGGGAAGATACGGAATGCGGGGGTGGAGTTTTCGATGACGGACAATATGTCGATCGTCGAATGCGTCAGGATCGTCGGTGCGAATATGGTCGTTATCGGACCGGAGCAACCCCTGGTCGATGGACTCGTGGACGACCTCCGCGATATGTGCCCGAACGTTAGGGCCTTCGGTCCCACGATGGCGGGGGCTCGGTTGGAGGCGAGCAAGGTGCGTGCCCGGGGGGGGGAGAGTGGGGGGGGTATATCGCGGTCGTGCATTATTACGTGTGGTCGTCATTGTTTTTTTTTTAATCGGTTCGCTAGTCCTCCGCGAGAAATGCCTCTCTTCGCATCGTCGTCGTCGTCGTCCCCAAAACAATCTCCCTCGTCTCATTCCACGCTCGTCATTTCTTCCTTCTCCCCCCCCTCTCTGCGAATCGTTCGTCGTCCACCCAGGCATTCACGAAGGATTTCCTTCAGATGCACGGCATACCCACCGCGAAGTATCGCAACTTCACGTCCGCCGACGAGGCCATATCCTACGTCAGATCGCTCGACATCGCCAATGATCGGCAGGTAATCAAGGCCTCCGGCCTAGCCGCCGGCAAGGGCGTGCTCCTCCCCGTGACCATCGACGAGACCATCGACGCGATAAACGAGATCATGTCCGACAAGGCATTCGGGTCCGCGGGGGACACGTGCGTCATCGAGTCGTACATGACCGGACCGGAGGCGAGCTGCCTGGCGTTCTGCGATGGCAGGACCGCGAGGCTCATGCCCGCGGCGCAGGATCACAAGAGGGCCCTCGACGGCGATAACGGATTGAATACGGGGGGAATGGGCGCATACGCCCCGGCGCCCTGCGTTACGCCCGAATTGCACCGGGTGATCGAGGGGATGTGCATTAAGACGGTGGAGAAGATGGCGGAGATGGGTACGCCGTACGTGGGGATCCTCTACGCGGGGATGATGTGAGTGCCCGTTGTCATTGCGTTTTTCCTTGATTGACGTCCTACTCATATTCGTTCCTTACCCCCCCCAACGACGCGATGTGTCCGCTTCATAATTTTTCGATCTCATCGTGCCCCGCTGTACGTCGAACATAATTAAGGCTCACGCCAAACGGTCCCTCCGTGCTCGAATTCAACTGCCGTTTCGGCGATCCCGAGACTCAGGTCATCCTCCCTCTCCTCGAGACCGACCTATATGAGGTCATGATCGCGTGCTGTGACGGCAGGCTCGACGACGTGGACGTGAGATTCAGGGAGAACGCCTCTGCCGCCACGGTGGTCTGCGCCGCTCGGGGATATCCGGAATCTTACCCGAAGGGCATGTCCATACAAGGCCTCGAAGAGGCCGGATCCGTCGACGGCGTCAAGGTGTACCACGCCGGGACGAGGTTGGACGATGATGGGCGGGTCGCGCGGTGCAACGGTGGGAGGGTCCTCGCCGTGACCGGGACGGGTCCAAGCCTCTCCGAGGCGCTCGCGGCGTCATACAAGGCCGTGAAACACATCGCCTTCGTCGACGACTCGACAGGGGACGACGGCCTCATGCATCATCGTACGGACATCGCCAAGGGAGCCGTTCGGAGGAAGCTGCGCATCGGTGTGCTGGGGTCCACGCGCGGCACATCTCTCGTACCGGTCATGGAGGCATGCGCAAACGGGACCCTGCATGCCGAGATTGTCGCCGTGGTGAGCGACCGGACCTCGGCGCTCATACTCGAGAAGGGCAGGAGCCTCGGCGTCACGGTGACCACGAAGTTCCTATCGGCGAAGGGATTGAGCAGGGATCAATTCGACGCCGAGTGCACGTCCGTGTTGGTGGGCGCTGGCGTAGAGTATGTCCTTTTGGTGGGGTACATGAGGATTTTGTCGAAGGGATTCGTCGATTATTGGGCGGGACGGTGCATTAACGTTCATCCGTCGTTGCTCCCGAAGTATTCGGGGGGGATGGACTTGGCAGTAAGTTTGCAGGTTGTGGAACTGCCTGCTTCTGTTTGAGCACTTCTAGATGTTTTTGCTAAACAATTTTTGTTTCTCTCCTATTGTTGGTTTTAATTGAAAGGTGCATCAGGCTGTCATCGACAACAAAGAAACTGAAAGTGGCTGCACCATTCACGAAGTTACCGAGGAAGTCGATGGAGGACCCATCGTTGTCCAAAAAGTCGTCAAGGTCGAATCGGGCGAGACGGCTGAATCTCTGAAAGCCAAGGTACAAGCCCTCGAGGGACCAGCCTTCATCGAAGCTATTAAAAAAAAATGCATGACCACGGTCAGCTACGCCGATGCGGGAGTGAGTATCGATGCCGGAAATTCATTGGTCGAGCTCATCAAACCGTCGTGCAAGGCCACACGTCGGCCTGGATGCGATGCGGAGCTGGGTGGGTTCGGTGGTCTGTTCGACTTGGCAGCTGCAGGGTACAAGTCAGAGGACACCATTATTATCGGTGCCACGGATGGCGTGGGCACCAAGTTACGTGTGGCCCACTTGACGAAGAAGCACGAATCGGTGGGAATTGATTTGGTAGCCATGTGCGTGAATGACCTCATTGTTGCGGGCGGGGAGCCACTCTTCTTCCTGGACTACTTTGCCACGGGCAAACTCGACGTGGACGAGGCCGCCTCCGTTGTACGGGGAATCGCGGAGGGGTGCAGACAAGCTGGATGCGGGCTGATCGGCGGCGAGACGGCCGAGATGCCGTCCATGTACGCACCCGGAGACTACGACCTGGCAGGATTTAGCGTGGGTGCCGTTCACAGGGATAGAGTGCTTCCCAAGAATGTCAGCGCCGGGGACGTCGTCCTGGGGCTTCCGAGCAGTGGAATACATAGCAATGGGTTCAGCTTGGTTAGGAAATTGGTGGAGAAGGCGAACTTGGACTACGACTCATCGTGTCCGTGGGACATGAATGCCGGAACAGTGGGGGATTCACTTTTAACACCCACAAAAATTTACGTCAAGTGTTGCCTACCATTGCTGAAAGGGCAGCTGTTGACCGGGCTTGCGCATATTACAGGCGGTGGGCTTCTCGAGAACTTACCTCGAAGTTTACCATCGAATGTCAAGGCCGAAATCACGGGCCATCCACCCCTACCTAATGTTTTCAGCTGGATGAAGCAAATTAGCGGTTTAGATGATCGTGAAATGCTCCGCACTTTCAACTGTGGCATTGGGATGGTCCTGCTTGCAAAGAAGGATTGCGTTGATGAAGTGAAAGCCCTGCTACGTCAAGCAGGCGAAGAGGTAATTTATGACTTAGGTGTACTCACTGGCCGCAACGGCAGTGAAGAGCAAGTGGAAATGAAATCCAATCTTGCATAAATTAAAAAATCATTTACTACGTCAGCAACCATTGAAGTCAAGAGAAATTTTGAAATGTTGATCAAAGAAAATACCAAAATCCAGTTGCCAACTATCAACACGTTTGCGGACAGTCTGGTATTAAATGATGTATTCTTCCTATGTGACCAAGAAAAAGTAACATTCTAATGTTTCCTCTACCTTGAATGATATCTAACAAAGAAACTTATTATTATTTTGCTCTTTTGTGTCCTTGCAGCATGCACAGTACGCAGCATGAGCAGTTTAGGTGATTTGTAGAATGTCCCTTGAAATAAAGATCGATCAGAACATAGGGATTTGTCAAAATGAAAACTGCTACTCTCGGGTGCCCCACTCCCCACGCCGCCACATATGACAATGAACTAACATATTAATCGGCAAAAATATGTCATTAAAATTAGGATTTATTAGTATTAATCTATTAATTAGACCATTCTAATTATGATGCGTTGATGTGAGTTGTTGGTTGTGTTTTCCTTTTTCTACATAGGAATACGTGGGATGAGTACCGGAAAATTGGTGATGATATCCAGTAAGGTGACAATGAGAATCATCATCGACATCTAAGCCATCAGCTCGGCAGCCCATTGACCAGATCCACTGCTTATCCACATCTGTCAAGAGGAGACATCATGTTGGCATGATGTGTGGTGGCGACAGTGTCAAAGAACATCAGAAGCAAAACGTGCCCCTTACTACCTTAAAATTGTGATAGATGGGGCATACAAGCCACTGAATTGGGCATATGAGCTTTTAAATGGATTTAAATTGTCGTTTCTCTTTTTTATTGAGATTTATCGCCTATTAGTATTTGATGTTTCTTATTTTGTGACAACTTTCTATCGTTCGGGTGTGGCGCGCCCATTTTTAATGCTTTAAGCATTATTTTTGACTTTGCCATAAAAATAAGCCCTGAAGCACTTGTGCTAGGACCAGTTGGAGACCACCAATAGATTCAGCGATGAAAGTAGCACAAGATTGATATGGGGGCCATTAATAGTTGGGGCATTATTCTTCGAGCATAATGCTTTACACCATTAGGTTCCTTAATAATGCTTCAATATTATTCTCCTACAGTTTCCTATGTAGGGGATACATACAAAAAATCATGAATTCACAAAAAATACATTATTTACATCAAAATCACATCACGATATTGCCTCCGTTTGGCCCAGTAATACTCAGAAGCAGATCATTTCATGGCTGAATGCGCCACATCGAACTCACAAAAAGGTTCTGATCAAGACAGTCTCCCATTGGCGGCCGCTGATTCCAATGGCACTGGGGTAACATCTGTAGCTGTGTCACTACCTCCTCAGCCATCATATGGACTACGAAAGCGCGATCGCAACCATGACGTAGCTCAGGAAAACGTCGTTGATGGACAACGTGGCAAGAAGACAAATTGCCCCGAATCGGTTCCTCCAACAACAAGTGAGTTTGGTTGTGCATCACAGATCTCCCCTCGTCCCCTGCCACCTCTCCTTGCGTGTATTCACCCCTCCCCCGACTTTCCTCCTGTACTCGTAGATGGAATACCCAGTGCGTTGGAAATTGCATGGCAGGCTCAAACGGATGAAGTGAAAGAGGGCGCGGCTACTCGCACAAGGTCTAAAAAAAACTCGGCGTCATCGGGAGATCCCACATCTCCTACTAGGCGCAGAGTTCAACAATCTAAGAGCAAGAAGAGTAATGGCGGGGGGGAGGGGGCGTCCACTATCGATAAACGCAGCGCGATAATAAATAAAGGCGTCAGAGGGGGGGGGGGGAACAAATAAAAGATCGGAAGAGCACTAGAGCAAGAAGAGTAATGACGGGGGGGAGGGGGCCGCCACTATCGATAAACGCAGCGCGAAAATAAATAAAGGCGTCAGAGGGGGGGGGGGGGGAACAAATAAACCTAGCGCGAAGGTATCTAAGAGCAAGAAGAGTAATGACGGGGGGGAGGGGGCCGCCACTATCGATAAACGCAGTGTGATAATAAATAAAGGCGTCAGTGGGGGGGGGGGGGGAACAAATAAACCTAGCGCGAAGGTACCCTTAACACGAGCACGACCATTGCCCACAAAGAGGAATCGGAGTCCTTCACCCATAGCAGCAGTTGACGCTGGTGTTCCATTGGGGGAAGTGGGTGTGAGTTTAGCAGTCGTGGGCGGGAGTTCGTCAGCAGCGGGGGGGTTGATACCTTTAGCAGCCACGGGGGGGAGTGGAGATGAGGGCACGAGTGCTGCGTTACAGTGTTCATGGTCTTTTTTCAAGCCATGTAATCCGATGCTTCCACCCCCCGTGACATGCAACAAGTGCAGCACGCCCGTGCATCATATATGCCAGATCATTTGGGAGAACAAGCATTCGTATGATGCTCCGGGATGTTCAAAATATTGCCCATCACATCACCCGTACTGCCAAGAAATTGCCTCTGCGGGGGGGGGGAAGATTTCTGCGGTGGGGGTGAAGACATCTATCACGAACACTTTTTCATCTTCTGTTGACGCAGGAATCAAAGCTGCCAAAGTGGCAGAGCAAATTTATCTGTCTAATTGGAAAACTCCTGCCGTGTCTGACGATAAGTACACTACAAACCAATGGCAAACACTACGACATGCTCCACCATTGTTTACTTTATCCGAGTTTCACGAATCTCCAGCAGATTCTACACTAACCACAGCACACGCCATCGACCACAGCCTGGTAGCGGCTGCAACTCCAAATCAGGCCGCACGCGCTCATCGTGAGGTTGATGTGGCCGGCACCCCACCATCACTACAGGTTGCTCCACGTTCTCCTGCTGAGATTTATGACGGTGTCATCCCTGCCATTGATGACACCGTCATCCCAGCATCAATGGAGGCCGCGCCAGGTGTAGGTCCTCCTTTGCTTGAAGATTTGGCTTTAGATGTTGGCATCAACAACGATGTAATTGATGATATCATCTTCGATCAACAACATGAGGAAAAGATAAACGATAACTATGTAGCAGAAGACGAAGACGTACCTGAGCAAGACCTTGAAGAGTTGGAGCATGAGAAATATGGGGGGGGGGACAGCGATGAGGATGGAGAGGAGGCTAATATCCATAATATTGCACTCGCGCGTCGTCTTATTGAAGACATCAATGAAGACAAGGTGGATGGTGGGGACGATGATGAGCGTGAGGATCTCTTGACCAATTCTACCTCGGAGAGGATTGTATTGTTGCACGGACATAGAGTTTTGGGGGGAGTTGACATAGATGATGACGTTGGTGAACCACCAAGCGCCTCTGATGAGGTATTGGATTTCTCGC
>JALLPB010001024.1:0-11630 GCA_036939975.1 Cyclostephanos tholiformis | reverse complement strand
CCGTACTTCTTCACCCAGGATCCGGATTACGTCACCGTGAAGGAACGGGTCGCGAGGTATACGGCCACCGGGGAGGAGGCGACGGGCGTGGCCACGATCGGCGTCGCGGTGGAAACTCTCAGGGTCGCGGAATTCCTCACGCCGACTCTCATGGAGCAGCTCAAGTAAGGTACGTCGGTGGTGGGGAGAGAGGGACGTTTTCGCGCGCCCGTGGAGGAGACCATGATTCGTAATATCCCCGGGGGAGATTGGACGAATTCGGACCCGTTTGGATAGTTCGGTTCGAAAATAGGAAATTGCTCTTGATATATTGGCACATTTTGATGTAGAAGGGTAATAATATGGCAATGTGTTCCTGTGCGGATTCAGAGAGTGATACACAAAAGAAAATGGTAACCATAATCAACAGCCTTAATGTCAGCTTCATGTTAAATGTATCGCACATCATATGATCGGACCGCACAAAATACTCTCGGATTCGACCGTAACTAATCGGCTTTATCTTTAAGACACATTCAGCTTCTACCTACCTATTACCTAATTATTGTTTCCCATATGCTACACCTCGTAAGCCTTCTTTCCTTTTACCCATGATTAAAATATCTCAAAAGCTCTGCCATAATGAAAAGTGACTACTACCCCACTAACTCAACATTCTAATCAGTGTGGTAGCGTGAAGCCACGGGCTGATACCCTCCCCTAGCGATATCTTGAGTCGGAGTCGCGTCACGACCCTTAACTTTTCGATAAAGAACTCCGACCAAAAATATAAACATCACGACGATGAAGCCCACAGGGAAACCGTCATCGTCCTCAATATCCCATTCATTCCTATTGACAGGATTGCTCGGCAGGGGCGCATTTCCCGCAGACCTGCTTTCAAGTCCTGAAGGAGCAGGATTGGGCAAAGGCACATTTCCCGCGGAACCACTCTCTACTCCCGAAGGAAAAAGATTAGTGGACGCGTCACCTCCTTGGGCGCCATCAAAAACGCCCAGTTGATCGGCGTCGGCCCATGGTGGCTGTACGAAAATGATTAAATTCGGTCAAGAATGATGCATGAGACAAAGATGAATGACTCAAAGGAACGAAAAGATCCGAGAATACGCTCACATTTTTTTCCATGCCCAATTCGGATTCGTCGGAATTTCCGAGCCCATTACTACCAATACTATCCCAGCCGTCGGTTGATTCAAAAGTCCCTCCATCATCCATGTCCTTAATGATCTTGTCATCTGTCATGACTTCGTCGGTATCATCTTTGTTGTTGACGGGACTGCCGCCATAGCCACCAACCGACTTTCCGTCATCAGGATAACTATCTTCTTCATTTTGCTTCGTGAAATTACCCTCAAGTCCTACAATGCTGTTATCGCTATCAAGGTCATCAGCCATTGATTTGGTTCCCCCAACCGTCATCGTTGTATTATTTCCCATCGATGCTGCGTCAGGATTACTTTCTTCTTCATTTTTTTTCGTGACATTACCTCCATATCCTACATTGCTCTCATCACTATCAAGGTCAAAGGCCATTGACTTGGTTTCCGCATTTTCTTCATTTTCTTTCTTGACATCACCTCCAGATCCTCCACTACTATCATCACTATCAAGGGCAAAGGCCATTGACTTGGTTTTCGCAGCCGTATCATTTTCCATCTTCGTAGCGTTGAGATCACCATGCACAGGTTCAACTGCATCAATGTTCTTTGGTTCTCCCCCCTCCTCAACTGCGGTCGCCTCGTTTGATTTTTCTTCAAGTGAACTTTCTAAAATATTTGTCTTGTTTAACGCTGCCGATACATTAATTGATTCCAAACACTTATTCACCATCTTGCATGACACGGGACAGAAACTCACGCCAATTTCAGAACCATTAAGTGATTTGAGACATTTGTCTGGCTTCGTTTCACCGATATACTCGCACGTGTATCCTTCTCTATCCTTGTAAAGGAAGGATGGATCATCCTTGCATGCGACCGAATGTGATGGCGTCGTTGCATCTTCGACGTCTAGAGAAATCGACGTTGTATTGGAAATGACATTTACGTCACCTCCATTTGATTCTTTCTCAGGTGCTTTCAATGTATCAGCAGACTTATCTTTTCCATCGTTGCCTCCAATACTTACTTCTTTGTCCAAGGGCGTGTCACCACTGCCCATGATCAGGTTGTCGCTGACATTGGATATCTCCATACACTCTGCTACCATTTGACACGACACAGGACACTTGAACACTCCCACTTTCTGTCCATTGTAAATTTTGCCACATTTTTCGGGCTTATTAACTCCGATGTATTCACAAGTGTAGCCTGGGGTGTCCTTGTAAAGAAAGGACGGGTCATCAACACAGGTGGGTTCAGTCGAGCTTATTCCTCCAATTACATCATTGGTTTCCCCAGATGATTTGCCATTTTTTGCAGAGCTCACATCGTTCAAGACAATTTCCGAGGAAGTGGAATTCAATCCAGTTTCACTGACTTTTACATCGACCTTATCATCCCCTTTCACGGAGCTCCCGCTGGTTTCATCTCCATCACCGCTCCCGGCTGTTCCAGCACCCAGCCTCACTCTCTTGCACTCCTCCTTCATATTGCACGTCAAAGGGCAAAATGAAACGCCCACCACCATTCCATCTTGAAGCTTGAGGCATTTTTCGGGCTTTTGGGCGATGTACTCACAATTATCACCAGCCTTGCCCTTGTATAGAAAATCGGGATCGTCTGCTTCGCAGGGCTCAAGAGCAACTTTTCCCGTCGAGACGACGTCTCCTCCTTCCTCCTCCTCTCCCTCACTACTCACTTTCTCGCCACCCTTGAGATCGATGAGTGCAGAATCTTGAGATAAGCCCTCCTTCGAAGATGCTTCCACCTTGGTAGTTGTCAGCTCATTCTTATCCGGGAATTCGTTTCCTTCAGTGTTCTTCGTGGCGTTTCCCGCAGGTCCGTCGCCCTTGCCCACGATAACTTCACTCAATTCAACTGCCCCGTCGACAACTTTGCTATCTGTAATCAGGTTAAGCTTGTCACCCCCAATATCCTCCTCGTCATCGGCGTCATCATTACCCTTAATCTCGGGATCATCCATCTTGGGAGGAGTACTTTCAATCGACTTGAAGTAATCGCGTGTTATCTTGCATTGAGGTACTTCATCGCATAACTCGGGACAATATCGTGATCCCTTTGTGATAACGAGCTTGCCTGACGGAGGCAAGCTGACATCGCCTTCGTCAGTTGGAGGGCTTGCGATTTTCACCTCCACACGATCATCATCACTTTCCTCCAGAAGACGCCGCTCATCGTCGTCGTCATCGGCTTCTCGGCCCTTGGGAGCTCCAACCTCCTCCTCCTCACGAAGGATACCACCATTCACGTCCGAATCAACCAATGTGGAATTCATCGAGTCGATCCCAGCGGCGGATGCGGCGACTATGTCCACCGTGTATAATTCGTCGTTGCACATGCTCATCCCCGACTTCTCTTGGGCTTCCTGACAGGTCATTTTGCCGACTAGCTGATCCTTACAATCTGGATTGTCAAAGGAGAATTGTTCCGTGAAAACCTTAACGGAGGCGTTCCCACCGGGCTTTGGCAATTCCCCGACGACGAGAGGTTCCTCAACCACGATCGCGGACGCTGATTTATCGTGGGAGAGGGGCACGGTCGCGATCGCCCCTCCTCCCCCTTTGCCAGAAGAAGTAGAGTTGGCGGAAGCACCTGCACCGGCCTCGACATTAGTTTTGACGTCGGATTCGGGGGGGGACTTCACCTCGCCTGCCGAAGGAGACTGATCGTCCGAATCATCATCGGCGCCCCCGCCCAGCCCGCCCACCTCGATGTCCTCCTCCGACTCCTTCTTCTTGACTTGTACGATCTTATCGTCTTCTTCTGCTTCTCCTTCCACGGAGTCCTCTCCATCCTCATCGCCTCGGACGGCCTTGTCGTCTCCCTTTTCGTCCGCCACGGCGACTCGGACGGCCTCGTCGTCTCCCACTTCGTCCTGCGCCGTGGCGCCGCCCCCGGGGGCATCGCCCGCTGCGACGACGGTCGCACCATGTTTTTCGTCGGCATCCTCGAGGGGAGGGTGAGATTGCTCCAAACTCTTGGGATCGTCGAGGTCGAGTGGAAGCTGCGGCGTCGAGATAACGGCATTGTTGATGGTGGGGGGGGTCTCCGGCACGGTAAGACCCGCGGCATCGTCGAGGGGGGGGGGAGGAGGCCTCGAACCCATCTTGGGATCATCGGGGGACTTCGTAGCGTCAATATTATCTTCGGGCGACGACGACGATGACGGCGTCTTCAACCTCCCCCCCGGATCCTTCGAGCTCGTGCGATCGTCCCCAGCGTGGGACGTGACCTCCTTCTTCTTTTCGATTTTATCCCCCCCCTCCTCCTCATACTTCTCCTCCTTCTCCACTTTCTCTCCTTCCTCCTTATCGACCACGACGGCCTCCTCCTCCTTATCCTCCTCTTCTTTTCCTTCTTCCACCACCTTCGCCTTTAACGTCAACTTGACCTCTCCCCCCTCGGCCCCCGTCTCGATTTTCCCCTTCCTGTCCTCCTCCCCCCCTTTCGAGTCTCCTCCGCTCAGAAATTCGTCGTCATCGGACGCGACGTCTGCATCCTCCTTTTCGTCGTCATCCCCGTCGTCCTCTTTAATTTTCTCCTCTTCCTCTTCCTCCTCCTTATCCTTATCATCCTTCTCATTCTTAACTTCTTCGAGGCCTCCGAGCAGCCCCCGTAGGAAGCGGGTGTAGGATGATGACGTGGTCCTCATCCTGGACGACGAGCCTTCTCCCCCCTTCATCCTCCTTCCCCCCCCACCCGTAGACGTCCTCTTCATCATCTCCGGAGTCGCAGTAGTAGTCGTCGCCGCGATTGTCGAGCCGCGCAGTACCATCATATTATATCGGTCCATCGAATTCTCGGACAATTTATTTACTTTTCCCTCACCCTTAAACTGCCCCCGCCCCTTCTATTTTTTTATCGATTTTTTTTTACTTAGTGTCTACATAGAGAGTAGCGTAAGTAATAAATGGACGTACCTAGGTAGATAGGTACTTGTTCATCAGCCTGGCCGGTATGTTAAGTACTCTAAGTATGTATGGTACCCCCTATGTGCAGTACATAGGTACTATTAATTTCAGGCGGCGCGGGAACTCTTCAAGAATTGGCGGGAACCATATTTCTCCTCCAAAAAAAGAAGCGCGCCGGCAGGCCGGCCGGGCCCTCAAAAAGTCTTTTAAAAATTCAAAACTTGATGCCGACAAGAGACACACATATATTTCCCAAGTACCTCTACTACTACCTCCATAGTATCTTTTTTTGTGAATCAAATACCTATTTTTGAAATAATATAATATGATGCCGACAAGCGAAGAACTTCACCTCCCCAAACATACCATAGTATATAATATCAAGAATCGACAACAAATATAATGGCATCGTCGAATTTATCCACGTTCATGGGACGTCGCATCAACGACAACTACAAACATGATAACGACCACGAAAGTGCGGCGGCATCGTACGATGACGGAGTCGTCAACGTCGATGCCGTGCGTAACGAATTGCGTAGATTGCGCACGGACCTGCACGATATACAAGAGAACGAGATGTCGTTGAATATAATATTGGAGAAGGTTAGGGAGTTGACAGAATGCGAGAATCGAGCATTGTCGGATCAGAGGGATGAGATTCGCAAGCTACGGGAGGAGCTACGACTTGCGAAAAAGTCTGCGGGAGGAGCGGGGGGAATGCACCGCCAACTCGGGATGATGGATGGTGGGGATGACGCGATTGGCGGCGATGGCGGCGTTGGTGGGAGAGGAGGAAGAGGGCGACTCATCGCCGCCATGGGGGAGGAAAACAACGACAATGCCAACTTGTTCGGGTCGTTCGATGGCGATGCATCATCGTCCAACGAGACGTTCAAAGCAGTGAGGGCGGGGGGGGGAGATGCATCCTGGGCACCGTCCTTTGATGGCATAACAATGACGTCGAGCACAGATATCGACGACGATACCAGCGCGGGTTGTCGTACCAACGAGAGCGAGCGCGATACCAGTTACACCTTGTTCGCGAATCAACAATTGGCGCATCGGGCGGCATCGCGCAAGCCCCTCGATGACGTGGAATCTCGGAAGATGACAATGAAGACGACCACAACGACGACGGCGGCGGCGGCGGCGGTGGCGGCTGTAAGAGAATATAACGATGATGGGGTCATCACAGCGCGCGACGACGACGTCCATAGAACACGATACTGCGACATGTGTCGAAACCAAATCTGTTCGTCAAAGGAGTGGAATGATTATCGACGGGGGGGGGAATACAAGGAGGGATCGAACGAGTCCGAGGGGGGAGGAGCGAATGCATCATCATCATCATCATCATCATCATCATCATCATCATCATCATTGGAGATGGAGCAGAAGAAGGGGGATGAGGATGAGATGAAGATGATGGAGGCGATGATGCGTAGAAGGGAGGATATCAAGGACGAGATACTCGTACTCGAGAACACCAAGAACGATCTAATTCGCGAGAAAAATCGTCTCATACAAGAGGTGGAGATATATTCCCATCAGGGAGAATTGGCAATATTGCTCGAAACAAGCATGACGCAAAATGTCGAATTGAGGGCGAGGATCGATGAAATGAGGAAACGGACGATGCGCGATACCGAGATTATATCGAAACTCGAGGACGAGGTACGTAGCCTCGTCACCGCGGCAAATCGGTCGTCAAGTCGTGATCACGATGATGATGGGAGGATGAGATCGATGATGATATCGGACGACGTCGTATCATCGGAGGAGGAGGAGATACCGAATCAAACAGCCAGCGGATTTGACGGTGCATGCGCCACCCCTCGTTCTTCCCGCAAGCGCTCGATATGTGAGGACGGGCGGAATAGGGTAGAGAAGAACAAACGCACGGTCGTCGATGTGCAACGCCATGGAGGCGATGTGGACGATGACGATGATAAGATTGAAGGCACCGTCGAGGGAGGGGAGGAGGCTATGAGGGAGCGATCGTTTACCGGTGGGAGCGACACCGTTAGCGCTCTCCAAGTCGACGCGGACAACGTTTCCATACTGTTTGACGAACGCGACCTCCACGTCGCGTCGTCATCGTCCGAGGACGGTGGGAGGGTAGGCAACAAGCTCCCGAAGAACAGGTCGTCCTACACCAACACAAATTCGACGGTGGAGGAACGGGATAGCATCAGGGCCCATGCAGAGAAAATCCTTTATTGGGCGAACAGGGCCACGGAACGATCCAAGATGGGATCCGGGGTTGGCAGAGGAGTGGGAGGAGGAGCTAGGTCGTCCGTGGAGTCCTTAGCGTTGGTCGCATCGAAAAGGGATCATACCGCGCGCGACGAGAGAGCGCCCGCCATGGTGCCGCAGACGTCATCGCCGATCCCGACCACAATCGGTCTGCCTCCCCGGTCTCAGAATCGGGTGCGAGGATCGAACCAATTGCCGCCTCGATGCCCTCCCGCCCCGCCAGTGGCTATCGTTCACTCGTCGTCGTCATCGTCGACGATGACGATGACGTCGATGTCTCCCCCATCCAGTCCGTCTTCCTCGAGCGACAAGGAAAACAGCGGGGGCGGGATCGCGTTGGGAGGGGAGGACATCCTCGCGGGAGCATTCCCGAAGTTTCCCCGGCGACAGCGAGGCATTAAGAATAACGTCAGTGTCTCGAGCGATGCCGACGCGATAAAACGCCCGCTCAAGTTGGAGGGTGGGGGGGGAGGTATAATTGTAGGAGGAGAATCCCCCATACTTTGCTGTGACTGCACATCGAGTCCATTCTCGGGGAACGACCCGCAGTCGGAATTCTACTTACCGAAGCTCGGGCTGGCGTGCTCGTGCGGTCGGGGCGACGACGCCGACACTGACCGTGCGAATTTCTCGTTGGATCCGACTGCGCTATCGAACATATTGCGCCCGTGGCAGTGCGACTTCCTGTCGACGGTGGGGGTGAAGACGGCGGATGCTCTCCTACGCGCGCACAAGGCCGACGCTAATGGCATGGCAAGGAGAATGAGAGATTGGCGTGCCATAAACGTAAATATTTTATCGACAACGGACGGCGAGGGGATGCGTTCGAGGGAATGTTATGTGGCGCTCAAGATATGGAGTCGTACCTGTAAGGCTGTATTGCGCTCGATACGCGAGCAGAGGGAACGGGCAAGGAGGGAGGTTCAGGATAGGGTAGGGATGGGAGTGGATGGCGGTTATGACGAAGGGAAGGTGATTATCGAGAAGCCTCACTTCTTGGACATATCGTTTGCGGACGCTCACACGATCACGAGCATTTCGACATTGGGACAATTTTCGAGCGTGTGTGGCGCAGGACAGATGATGGAGATTTGAAAACGACACCTAATAAGTGTGGGGCGGGGATTTGGTGCTTTGTATTCACGGTTTACTTCGAAGAAGTGGGGACTCTCTAGAGATAGTATTGCAAGAAGACATTGGGGAATTAATATTGCCTCTAGAGAATTTAATTTAGTTTTTCATTTGATCATTAGTTATTTGAAGCTCGTGAGAAGGGTAATGCCCCTAATGAGCCGTTGGGCACTCGAAGCACGAACCGGTCAATTATTCACCACCCATCTGTCCCCACTTGCTTGTGGTGGTGGTAATGAAGATGGTGATATAACTAAAAAGCACTCCCTCAGAAGTACGCCCGTCGACGACGTATGATGAGTGATGATGGGACGGGTAAGTTACCGATGGCACGAACCATTCACCTCTCACTTTGCCTTACAATCTCGAGTTTTCATAAAAAAAATGGCGTCGTCGTCATCCAAGATGGTGGTAAAACCGCCACTCACAACACTTTCTAATCCTGCGACGACGTCCTACTAGAGGCGAATGGACGCTGAATTTGCCATTTCTTAGTGCAGCTAAGATATGCCAACAAAGGAGTATTGTGCGTCGAGGTTGAAGTAGAACGATCAATGTAGGATGTAGCAACTTCATGGATATCAAGGAGCTCCCCCCTCTGCCGTGGCGATGGTTGAGACCACCGACAAGGACGACGCCGTCCCCGCATCTTTTATATGACGGAGTTTTACGCAGATGAAGGTGGGAAGAGTGCGTTGGTCTAGGCTGCAATGGCAATCTTCGAGATCAGTGACAAGGGTGCATCTCCCGCTCCCTTGCATTCAATATATTGACTCTCCTATTGTCATCTTTGCCTCCTAGCGCAAACGCGGTCGAGACCACTAACGACGAGGGCAACAGCGCCCCCATCCCCTTCAATTCGATGGAGTTTAACGCACACATGAAGGGAAGAGGGCAGCGGCAGATGCTTCAACGGCATTGTCGAGACCACCAACGAGAACGTCACTCCCGCTCCCTTGAATTCAATATTGACCATGGTGGCGAATTGATACCTCTGATGAAGTTTTCACCCTAGTCTCAAGGAAGAGTAGCGGACAGGGACCCAAAGATCCATTGACCCATCAATCGTACAAAAATGATGTACATCCCACATTTTGGGAAATTGAGTCGGCATATCATATCCTCATATTCTCGGCATGTGACCTCATACCAGAAAATGACATCTCTTTTGTGTTTCAATCGTTTTTCAAAGACTTCCGTCGCCCAAATCCCCAGCCAGCTAACTCTTTTAACCTAGCGGCATTTCAGTACCAGACAAAATGACCACAGGGAAAGAGTATTTTGGGTGATTCATCGTTGATCTACCTAGTATCGTGTACTTCGTGTTACCATAGTACGTAGATAGTAAGATACTAACGTACTCACTTCTACTCCTACGTTACCATGCCAGTGACGATGGGATTACTAGAGGTTATGAGATACCCAAAATTTTCCTCGCCTGCGGCTGGGATGCCATTGACATGGTGAACTCCCCCTTCCTCTTCTTTTGCCAAGACTTCGTGGCCCCGGGCTGTTGGAGTTTGGGTGAAATATTCCCCTTCCCCCCCCCTTTTCTCTCTCTTCCTCGGCTGATTATTTATTTTATTAATATTTAATCATCCGGGATGCCTCGTGAACAACGAGAGGTTCTTCCACCCACGGGCGACAAGACGTCCCCTCGTGCGATGCTACATTGGCCGTCGTGGAGGCGTGTACTGCTTTCTGGTGCCGCCATTGCACCTCCTGACATGCCGACGGCGTTGCCGATGGCGTCTGCATTGCCCCCTTCGACCGTGCCTCCCGATGCGATGACGGCACGAACGGTACCCGGCGTCACTCGTGCGGCTGCGGAGACAGCAGCTCATACTGCATCGATAACAACTCGTGCGGCTGCGGCGACGACAACAACTTGTGCGGCCGCAACGACACGGCCAACGGTTGCGATGGCTGTGACGACATCAGCTCGTGCTGCGACGACAACAGCTCGTGCGGCTGCGGCGACGACACCAGCTCGTGTGGCTGTGGCAACAACAACAGCTCATGTGGCTGCGACGACATGGCCACCGGATGCGACGACGGCGGCTGCCTCTACAAGGATGGTGGCGCCCGACGACCCTCGTGGCTCTGGTGGACCACGGCCTGTGCCTGACGGCACTCATGGCTCTGGTGTTGGATCTTCCCCCCCCGCCAACAAAGGGGGTTGTATGGTCCTCCCCGGGCTCGCTGGGGCCCCTCACGGGACAACGACGGATCCTCCATCCCCCCCTGGCCACGGGTACAGCCAGGGTTTGATGGTCCTCCCATCGTCGCAATCCCTCCTCTCCCTACGTGAGTATGCGTCCGACGAGGATGCGTCCTCCGACGACAGGACATCCTACTACGACAGGACGACGTTCGCCCCCACACTTCCATCTTCCCCGCAACCCGTTGTTGCACAGGTTGACCAGGAGGGCTTCACTCCAGTTTCGCGGGCAAGGGGTCGCTTGCGTAATAATTTTAGATCCAACTTCACTTCATTGTTGACCGCTATGGACGCCCCTCTCCCTGCACAAACTCAGCCATACTCCTACGAGATCTTCGCACCGAGCTTGGACAGCAACTCTCAACGCTCTTCTCCTTCACGTCCTTCAACGGGTGTGCTTGAGGAACCCACTCTGTTCCGCTCTGCCGTGGAATCCTCCTTTCACACATTTTTTGGCGCGACCACCGATGCCGACCTCCTCCAGTTCCAGTCCTTCTTCATGGAGACTGCCACGGTTGTTGATGCGACCATGCATGCTCACACGCACGATATCCGTCGCATGGACAATCGCCTCCTTGCATTGAACCATACAATGGACAATCGCCTCATCGACATGAACCGACAAATGTCTGTTACCGTCAACATGGTTGCCAAGCTCGTGACGGCATCTTCTGATACGGCGGAGGCGATCACAAAACTTGTGGCGTCATCTACTGGTACTGCGAAGGCTCTGGAGGCATACGAGTCTCGTCTTGCCATGACTGAGTCCTTGATGACGGATATCCGGGTGGACACAACAACAATGCAGGAGACCTTACGTGACATACGCGGCCGCCAGCTAAATCTGATTCGTACGGAGATTGCCACCACTATGTCAGGCTTGTCAAACTTGGAATCTGAATGTTATGTGGCACTCGACGCCGTCAACCTTCGGATTGACGCTTTGATGGCACGATTGGAGAACCGTGTTGTGGACGAGGATCACGT
>JALLPB010001023.1:0-11647 GCA_036939975.1 Cyclostephanos tholiformis | reverse complement strand
TCTCTTTCTGAAAAGTGCTGTTTTCGATTGTTATGGCCGCGTGTTCGACGGTAAAGTTCATTCTGGTGCTATATAGTCAACCCCTTTTTGCTTTTCTTCTATTCCTACAGTAGCCCCCAACGAGAAAGAAGAGGCGGCCTAACGTCTCGTAGAGGCCAACTATAGGAATAGTGCTGAGGCAAAAATCTTAGATTTTTGCCTCGGGACAATTGTAGTGGGCACTGTAGTACTACAGTTTCCAAATCAATCTTTTTTCCCACTTTAGGGAGGATATTATTAATTATTTCCTTCGTTGATTCGTACAGAGTTCATTAAACGTTTGAATTTTTCGGTTCATGCGAGAAAGCTCACTTGGGAATTAATTGAAATATTATCCTCCCGAGCGTGGGAAAAAAGATTGATTTGGAAACTGTAGTAGGTAGTCACCTATCTACCTTTTTAGACTGTAAGAAGCGGAAAAGGGAAAAGAGGGCGGACATGGATACGTCATTCACGTCAGTCTTGAAGGGAGACGAGAGGCGATACGATCCCGCCCCTCGCTTCCATCATAGCTTCCTCCATAATACCTATGTTTCTTTCTACTCCCACCATGGCGAAGCTAATCTTTGCTGCGGCTACCCTCCTGGCGTCGGCTAATGCATTCATGCCGATCGTGTTGCCTTCGACCCCGGTGTAAGTATGTCCTAACCTCTTTCGTCGTCTTTCGTTACGCTGGATGTCCTGAGTTGTTGTCCGTCGTACATGTCTCTTTGTCCGTCGTTCTCTTCCCCCGCAGTACGAATCGCCATGCATCCTCAACATCCCTTGGCATGGCGGCGGATGAAAATGGTTCGAAGCGCAAGCGCGCATTGAAGGTAAGCATGTTGGCGCAATGTGGTTATTGTCAGTGGCCATTGATTTGCTTTTACTGACGGAAATGATATCCACATACCCATCTCGACCGGAAAGACACTCGCGAGGACCGCCGGCGTCCTATCCTCCGTCGCATTCACCACCGGCGGTTTCCCCCCGGCGGCCCTCGCCGCGAAAAAGGCCGTGGAGGTAGTCGAGGTCGTGAAAAATGTCGATAACACCCAAAGGCTTCTCGCGGCGGGTGCCGGCGTCGTTGCCGCCGGTGCAGCGGTGATCAAGCTCACGTCATCATCGGGAGGCGAGAAGGCGCAGGACTTCTTGGAGGCGAGTCCCTACTGGGATCAGTCGACCGTGCCCGTCAACGTTTACAAGAATAAGGCGCCCTTCACCGGTAAGGTCGTGAGCACCAAGCGCATCGTCGGGCCCAAGGCGACGGGCGAAACCTGTCACATTGTCATCGACCACAAGGGCGATTTCCCGGTGAGTTCGTCATATGATGTATTACAACCTCGTTGTTTTTTGCGATGGACGCGTGAGATTCTCATCGATTTCGTCCGAATTTCTCAGTACTGGGAGGGTCAATCTTGGGGCGTCATCCCGCCCGGCACTCGCGAAAAGGATGGCAAGCCTCACTCCGTTCGTTTGTACTCCATCGCGTCCTCTCGTTATGGTGATGACATGTCCGGGAAAACCGGCTCTCTCTGCGTTAGGCGCGCCACCTACTGGTGTCCGGAGTTGAAGGCAGACGATCCCGCGAAGAAGGGCGTCTGCTCCAACTTCCTGTGCGACACCAAACCGGGGGATGAAATCGCGATGACCGGACCGGCGGGCAAGGTGATGCTCTTGCCGGAAGAGAATCCCGAGACGGATTACATCATGGTCGCGACCGGCACCGGAATCGCCCCATACCGCGGCTTCATCCGTCGGCTATTCTTCGAAAACACCCCCGCGGCCAAGGCGTACAAGGGACAGGCGTGGCTTTTCCTCGGCGTCGCCAACAGCGATGCCTTGCTGTATGACGACGAATTCCAAGAGGCTAAGGCCAAATTCCCCGATAACTTCCGTTTGGACTACGCCCTGAGCCGTGAGCAGGAGAATAAGAAGGGTGGAAAGATGTATATTCAGGATAAGGTGGAGGAGTATGCCGATGAGATCTTTGCCAAGCTGGAGGGCGGTGCACACATTTATTTCTGCGGCTTGAAGGGAATGATGCCCGGTATTCAGGGAATGCTCGAGGAGGTGTGTAAGACCAAGGGACTGGAGTATGAGACATTCATCAAGGGCTTAAAGGAGAAGAAGCAGTGGCATGTTGAAGTGTACTAATGCTGTGCTTCAGTCATTTGTATCGGCATTGATCATGTGACGGGTTTTACACGGAGAGTTCAGATAAAAACTTTGCCCAAGCAGAGGAAGCAATCACTAGATTGTGGACTGTGGCAAAATGTTGTCGGCTAGACCATTGAGTCTAAACTGCCGGATTATTCATAAATTAGAAAGTACTCAGGCTCCCATACCGAGCTATGGGTCCGTTTCCCCTTGGAAGGAAAACACCTCGGTTCACTAGGTTTTTCACTTTGACTTTGCAGCAAACTCTCCTCACACTGACATAAAGCTAAGTATGGATCTGTCTTGCGCACCAAATAACACTCCACATCCTGCTTGCATTGCGTTTCCTAAATCCGTTTGACAGGCAAACATTTCATCGGCCCGTTCTCGCCAACGTTCGAACACATGACTACCGAGTCGTAAAGCTGGCGGCGAGAATTCGGTAATGACTGCTCGCATCTTCTTCCGGAACACGAACCCGCGTGGACATACGTGTGAAGAATTCACCCATGAAATGAGTCGCACGCAGCAAATATCTCGCCTAAAAGTCTCGCCCCTGCCTACGACTCGTGTTCGTTCCCAAAATAAGATCATCGATCAAAATTTTCAACAGCAGCATCGATCTTTTATGCCAACAGTTTTATCCTTCTTGTCGTCTGATGTACTTGACGCTCCTTATGCTGTCACCTCCATTAGAGCGGACGAATACGTCCTCAGATTCAAGATCTAAGACATCGTCGTCGATCTCGCCGCCTTGTCATGGTGGCCCACAGACCCAAACGTTCCAAGCAGCGGTCTGTACATGTTATTCCCGCAGCTTGTCTTGGGTCGGCGTTGCCCTCAATCTCCGTCGGTCCGATTCTGTCGAGCAACAACAAACAAGACATTCGTTAGGAGTGATTTACCGCCAAGTCCCAGATACTATGTGCACGGGAAGCGTACGATTCGAAGGATAAGAATCGTAATCGTGACTATTTGATGCGATGACATCCTCGACGTCGGACCCTAACATGTTATAAAAAAAGCCCGTTTAGATGTAAAGTCGGGGTGTGGGCATGAGGGGGGGAGGGGGGGTGGATGGCCAAATTCATTCGCGTGCAAATCGACAATATCCCATTGAGTGCACCCATGGCTAAATCGTCAGAGGGAACGCATCAGTAGCAGGAGAAGACGAATGTGCAAGAAAATAACCGTTGTTTGTTCGGTCAAAGTAGGTCGGGGGGTAATTTTTCAATTAGATTCAATGAATGTTCCACAACCTGTCCGGCCCGAAAAACCATAGAACCGGCAAAATTCGTAGCGCCTGGGACGAAACGATAACAACGCGGATTACTTTCTGAAATAACGAACGAACCACTTCCTTTTTCTCTATTCGCACGCCGCTAACATGGATTTTCAGTCCTATTCCTCGTCATCGTCATCATCCTCGTCGTCGTCGTCGTCGATTCGCAGCGCCTCACCGCTCTGCATGGCCCTCCTGAGAAAATTGGACGCCGAGGCGAAAAACAACAAAAAAAGAGCCGGTTGGAACGGGGGGAGGAGAAGGGTGGGTTCGTCGAGGTCGAGGGCGTGCGTGGTGCCATCCTGCCGTATTGTCGTCGAAGCCTCAAACTCACCAATACTCGTAATTGTCGTTCTTGTTGTTGACGTAAAAGTAACCAACGGTTGCGGCCGACGCGATCATCGTTAGTCCCCACAGGTACCTGCGGAAGAATCCAGGCTTGGCCGGGGGGGGGGGAGGCGACGGACGTATCGGCGGCAGGATCGTGTAATCGGGCGGACGAAGTCCGTAGATCAATTCCCCCCCCCTCCTCCTCCCGACGTCGTTGTTGGTACTCGACGCCAATGATCGTCGAGTCGCTGTTGTTGGGATTGGCACGACGACGACCATTCTCGAAAATGACGAGGACGAAGACGACGGATGGTGGTGGACGGCGGAATAAGGTTGTCGAACGAGTGGCGGCGGAGACGACGACGACGACGACGACGACGATTGACGCATCTTCGACGGCGACCTGCTGGTGCCGCCGGTGTGGGCGAGATTCGTCGGCGCTCGTCGCGGAAGCATTGGCAGTGTTAGTAATCGGAGCGGCGATGTCATCGTTGTTTGCGACCCCCACTCGCCCCTGTAGAGATTCTGAAGATCGGCGCGAGGAGCTGCCGGGCGTGGCGTGGCGGGAAAGATGATCTGTGCTCGATTCTCCCGCCAACCGGGCGCGCCATAATTTGCCCTTTGCGTACCTAGGTACCTACCTACCTACCTACCTACCTACCTACTACTTACGCACTATGGTACTTACCATATGTTGATGAGCGAGGCGCGCCAAAATTTTTAACAGCACGGTGGTGAGGTTCCGGCGGCCCAAGAACATGGAGTACGCGGATAAAATAATCATGTTACATCCAGTCGTCGATAACGACGACGTCAGGATCATACCGTTCTGCGTCCCCCTCCTCGAAAAGTCATCGTTCGGTATCGTGGGCACCGTGACTGTGCGTGGACGATCGGCGGTGGTTTGGTTCGGCTGGGGGAGCATCGAGGAGATCATCGACGATGACGATGACGATGATGGTGTTGGGATTTCGTCCGCGGTCGGTTGCGGCATGCCTTCCATGGGACCGCTCTCGCTGTCCATGCCTCCCGCGACATCGTCGACGATGCGTCGGGGGGGGACGTCGGCGTCGACCGTTTCCTCCACGCTGCTCCTTGGCGGTACGTCCGAGGACGACATGATCCTAGGTCGACGTGCGTCCGAGAGGCTCGCGCGATTGGTCGGTTGGCCGATATACGTATCATGCTCGATATGCGCCGGGGGGGCGGGGATGTCATCGATGGCGTCGTCGTCGTCGGCGGCGGCGGCGGGATACGAATACGACGACATCACGGGGCAGATGCGTGCCGCGGCCATGGCGGAGAAGGAGGCATCGCGAATACTCCTACTCGAGAGGGAGAGGCTTTCTTCGTTTTCATGTCTGGGGGGGAATTGAACTTTTTTCTTTTTTTTCCTGGGTGTGGCACTTATGACAGGGTAACGATGAAAAAAAAAATCTCCGAGTGAAATTTGTAAACGAAAGTGCATCAGGCATCGAACGCATATTTATAATAGCATCACAAATCGTCGGTCCAAGGGTGGTTAAAGGCATGTAGTATTCTCGATGATGACCCTCTATCATTCCTTTCGCTCGACCACCCCCCCTCCCTCCCTCCATGTATATCAATCCACCACCACCCCACGAATTCCACCCCTCACCTCGCATGCCGCCTCCAAGATGCGATCCACCAACCCCCAACGTCCACGACGGGAAGTTGTCGTACTCGCAAAACACGGCGCCGATGGCATTCGCCGAGCACGCAGCCTCCCGATATCGTGCTTCCCGGTACCACGGCGCGCGATGTACGCTCCCGAGTACGTCTCGGCCCCTGGACGGATTGATCAGTCCGTCATCGGGCGTTGCAAAGCGACGGGGATCGATATTCGGTTAACAACGCTGCCGCCGCGTCCATCGCGGACCGCGAACTCGATCCTACTACGACCGCCATCGATCGTCGATCGTCGAACGGCGTTCTACAGTGCGGTGGAAGAGATCGCTAGGATCGGCCCATCGTCTCGTCGTCTCGACCGTCGCAGTCATCGTTCTTCTCCTTTTTCGTATTCCCCCCCCCCCCCCCACTTATCCCCGCGACGATCGCGGGGGTATGATTCGAATACCGACGACTCGATCCCGCCTATTGTGTAACCTCGACCCGAGCGGCGGGCGTCCGCGTCTGACACGATTGTCCAGTATCCCCGTCGGGGAAGACTACCGGTTGCCACCACAAACGGCGATGCGTCGCGTCCGTCGACCCGGCGTCGTCGTTCCCCCGCCTCCAACATCGAGCGTAGCTCGATGTTGTTGCGGTACGCGCCTTCTCGGAAATCTCCATCGTCCTCCCATCGTCGCATCGAGGAAACGACCATCGCCGCACGGCCTATCCCTCCACAATCCATCGGCGCCCTCCGTGCCTAAGGAATTTTTCGATCGTCATCCATCCCACGATCTCGTGCTCGTCGTGCCATATGCGTATCGTCGGGGTCACGCGCTCGTTCGACGCGATAAGTACCGGCGGCGGCGCGCGGGCATCGGCTACATCGATCCGAGCGAGCGCGTCCGTCATCGACGGCGTCCAATTCGAACATGACGTCCCGCCTCGGCGGCGGGATGCCCTCGTCGTCGTCGCTTCGTCGTCGTCGTCCCAGTCGTCTTGGTCTCGCATCGTCATCCCCCGGCACCACAATCGCGCGTCGGGCCGTATCGGGATTACCGCACAGGTCCAGGTTTGACCTTTCCCACACGAACACGACCCCTGGCGGTAGTTCGTTTCCGATATCATCGCTCCGTCCACATAGTGTGCCTGTATTCGACGGGGGCCGATGACTCGATACGAAGGCGTGCCGATGCATCGACCGGCGGGGGGAGGGTGGGAGGGGAGGGGGGGGGGGGTCTGAGGAGAGGACGACGCGACCGCGACTACCGCCCAACGACGGGGTCGGCGATCGAATGATGGAAAGAAGATGCGTCGTCGAAAATCCGACGACGATTGACGCGACCGAGAGGGGGCGGGGGGTCCTACTGACGCGGCGCTAATCATGGTATTATGCGCCTCCGCCTACCATATAATTTTAATTCGTATGTACATCCGTCATGGTGACGGGAGGGAAGTATGGTAGGTCGCGTCTTCCCCGTGTTTTGTGCGGTATCTAAGTAGATAAAATACGTAGATAAGTAGAAATAGATTAGGTACCATACCTACTTACGATACGTTGCAACCTCTCTCGCTCTCTGGTAGTAGGTAGTACGATACTTACTATTCTCTCTGCTTTCTGGCACTTCAAAAAAGCTCGTTCTATCTCTCGAGAGAGAATGACCTTCGTCGACGCATCCCAGGGCGCCCCATCCGCCGGCCTAATCGCGGGATTCTCCATCCTGTGCGTGGTCAGCCTTTGTACCGCCGGAGCCGCCGTCATCCTCGGTCGTAGCAGACTACATTACAAATCGTTCTTCAGCGTGCGCGTGCTCTTCCCCATCGCCTTGTTCGTACTGGCACTGGAGAATGCGACGTTGGCCGCGACTGGGAGGATATACGACGTTTGGGTCGACGGGAGCAAGAGCAATATTGATATTTTCATCAAGGCCGTCTTCGTCCTCCAGTGAGATTTTTAAGAGACGTACTTAATTTCGGGGTTGCATCTCTTTAGCCCTCCGCTTGAAACTATTTATCCATTATTCCTCCCTACTCACTCTCTCTCTCTCTCTCTCTCTCTCTCTCTCTCTCTCTTGCGTTTCGCATATCTTCCCCAAGAACTTTGGAAGTTCCCATACTGCTAGTCGTAATTTTCGAGATTACCTATCTGGTCCACAAACGCAGATCTGTTAATTTCTGTGGAATGTACTTCGATGAAGGCGTCCGAGTGAACAACACGGCCTTCATGTCTTGCATGTTACGAAATAGCATTCGTTCGTTGGCGACGGTTCTCTTAGCGATGGGACTTATAGTCAACTTCGACCTATTCTCGAGTGAACATATCGCTGAAGGTACGATTGTTATGCTCGCTGGCACAGATTCGTTGATCTATTTATTTTTGTTCGTTTTTTCTCACAGCATTCTTGCCGATGAAGATGATCTGGCTGGAGTAGCCGGCTGGTGGATTTTGTTCAATGGAAATAAGGTGAGTTTCGGCGATTTTCTTTCGATACATTTAGAACCATATTGTAATTTATCAATCTAACATGAACTGTTGTTATGGCATCATGCAGGATTTAAGCGATGTTCATCTTTTACTCAGTCTGATTCCAACTGCCGTGCTGACTTTGGTATCGTTTTACTTATCAATCATGTTGTGGCGGTGAGTGCGACAAGCTCTCTTGTTCCTGCGTGCTAGCAGCTCTGCCGTGATGTTTCTGAATTATTACTCCCTCCATTGTGATGACTCAGATATGGCACCGAATCATCTATGGTTGTGCACTCATCAATTTGCAAGTGAGTGTGCCGTTATTGTGTAAAAATGATCTTCAGTTACAATCTAACTCCTCTGAAAATCAATTTTGATTATTCAGCCCATGGTTTTACCCATTTTTTGGTACTCTCGTGAGTGTCCTCTGGACTCATCATTTGTAATGGAATCGTCTCCAAAAGTCCTGGCTTCTACCCAATTAATTTTTATCCTCGTTGATCCTCAGGCAATGGGAGTTGGCCAAATGTTCGGAGAACATCTATACACAATTATGTCAAATGCCGGCGTGTTGATTTTTGTAATAACAATTCTACAACTGATGAATGAGGTCGATAAGGACATGGTGGCGAATGACGAAGTGGCCTCTTTTCTTGTGCAAGTAGCCCGGAAAGGTGATGAAATACGTGTCTTCCCATCCCCAGAACCTGAGGAGAGGGGACATCTGCGGGGCGAGGAGGAAGAGAAGAGGGAGGAAATTTGTCTTGCTGTGTTGACGGGTAGTGAGACAAATAATGTCTATGTTGATCCAGAACACGACAGAGAAAGTGGTCGAACTGGTTCAGCACTAAATGAAATGCCTGATCAAAACAATGGGTCAAATCAGTACGAAACAATCAAAAAGAAAGCTGATGAAACTATCGATGAAAATTCGTTAATTAAGTCGATGCCTTTCAAAGTGAGCGACGTAGAAAATGGACCTTCTGCTGCTGTTGTGCTAACTGAAGATAACGAATCGAATATATGCAGCAGATAATGCCCTCACTACCATAGAAGCGATGATGAATGTATATGGGGTTGAAAATTTCCAAACCCTTGGATACGCCCGTGAATGGTTCTCCTAGAATGTTTACCAATTATGCACACGTATGAAAGGAAGATTTGTGTGTTGACAAGGAAAAGAAATAATCAGACAGATTTGGATCGCCTCAACAGTCGTGACGATATTCCAAGCAGACTGTAGATTCGGTTTCTTTTGTGGCTCATATTCAATTCAACTCCATCTATCGATGAGCTCGTCACGAGTGAATCAGGGCTAGTGAAACCCATGTCAAAGTCGAGATCAGAAATCTCACCATCCTCGTCGTTGATCGATTGACTAAAGGTTCTTAACGAAGAGTAACTATTTGTATAAGAAAAAAATGACCGAGCAAGTGGTAAACCTAATTCTTTGACCGAGTTGTTCTCGTCGTCTTGAATATCCAAACTGGTTTTTTCTCGTTCGGGCGACAAAATATCCTTCGACTTGTTCGGATATATAGTGCCCCTAAAAATGAGCTGATTCTTTGTGATGATTTCCTTCTTAGATTCTTCTTCCTCGCAGAATATGTTCCATCGTCTCAGAGTCTCTGAGTTAAGTCTGGGCCGAAGTACTTCTACGTCCGTTACGTCATTATCCCTATCATAGCTAGGAGCGTTGCAATTAACATCTTTGGCAAAGAAATGGAAAACAGTGTTGTGACCAAACATATGTTCACAATTTACAACATCATCTTGGTCTTCGGTTTCTTCCCCTTCTCCAAAATGGTTGAGTGTGATATCACAAGACGAGCAAGGAGAAACATACGAGCTCTGGTCAGACGCAAAGGTTGGAGTTCGGTCACGGCTCTGTAAACAACTTGCTGGTCGACGCGCCAAGATAAGGGCTGAACTCGTTTGGTAATCTATCGTGATGAGAGATTTCTCCTCTGTGACCTCATTGAATTCTTCTCCGCTCGAATGAAACGATGCATCGTTCCCAATATCTCCCAACTCATCGATGAAGCTTTCACTCATCTCAGAAACTGATGCCGACTGTGTACGGCTACGGTTGCGCGTATCTTGATTTGACAAAACAGGAATTTCCAAAAGTTTTAGCCTCATAATCATCGGAAGAAGTGGTGGCGACGTAGGTGCTGGCAGAATTTCGTCTTCCTCCTTTTCAAAATCAAGTGGCACATCAAGAGCAGAACGATCACATTGCGAAGTCTCATTGAGCAGCACACCATCTAAAGAGGATGCCACCTCTTCGACAGGGCTCGATGACTTCTTGGAAACACTAGGAGAAAAGGATAACTGACGAATCAAATCCACCTCACGTGCATGGTCAAGAATACCCCCTTGATGTTTGCCTTTTCCTTTCTTGACCGTGCTTGCAGCAGACCCCAAAGTAACGTCGCTCGGCACGCACATGCGACTAATATGAGATTTCGATGGAAACTGTTCAGAACCGGTGCAATGCCACCTGTCTGTAGTATGAATGCTCCCTTGACGCGACCTGATGGCACGGCGATTCTTCGCGAATGTTTCGACAGATTCCGTGGTGTGTTCGAAACATCCGCCCGGGTTGCCAAAAAGAATTGAGCCGACCTCGACATGGCATCGCCGATGGGACTTCGTCGATAATCCCGTCGCACTCGAAACAACGGATCGCGTCGAATAACAGCTACCAAAGGATTGATGTCGGACAATGTGCATCATTATGGGTGGAAGATTTGTGTCGTGACGGATTTGGGTTAAAGCCTTCTCGGGTGGATCGTAAACCCCTTCTAAAGGTGGCAATCGTTGAGCGATCATTTGTGGCTGGAAAAGGGGGCAATTGCGAACGTAATTCGCAAGTTGATTCTGTGATTTCTATTCAGCGTTGGATTGGCTGGAGCGTTTGTGTGGGGGGTTTGTGTCTGATATGGTTTACCATCTTCGATAGATATTTTTGTATCCTTCTTGAAATCTCAATTTCCATGTGTATCATAGCCTATGGAGGATATCGTAGGTCTAACAATCTATCGTTGAAATTTTACTCGACGTAGGAGTATCTCTTACTCCTACATGTTTACTCCTACTATAGTACGACTCAATGATGAAAGCCTTTGTGGGAATTAGTACATTGTGTCGCATGAAGTAAATGGCTCAATATTACTAAGAACAATCTTCGTCGGAGTTTCCATGGAGTGAGAAAAGACATCATATCCGTTAGTAAATCGCGACAACTCCACCTTTTTTGGAGGGGGGGAATGCTTCCCCGCGTGCTGCGTGTGTTGGTGCTGTTGTTGGATCAGCAGTGGTTGTTGCCCCTGAGGTGATGATTGAGCGTGCTAATGTTTCAATGCTTAAGCTCACGGGAATCCTTAAGATGAAGGATAAGGCCTGAGGACATCGCAATCCCCATCATGTAATGCCACTGGCTGATGGGGATAAAGCATCTCTTTGTTCTGTGGTGTGCACCTCGGTGCTGGCTGCTACCATTGGGGGCACCTCAATGGGAAGTCACAGTGGCCTCCATGTAACCGAATTGGACTCTCATGCCAATACGGCGGTTGCAGGCTCTGACTGCACAGTCAGCCACCAGTGGTCGTCATGCAACAGTCGTCCCTTTTTCTTCAGACCTACCTATGATGGATATGGTTGAAATTGGTGATGTTGCTCTTGCGTACTGACGTAAGCCATTTACAAATGTACTGTATTTACGTACTTTTGGCGTGCCCGGCATAAGGCCAGAC
>JALLPB010001022.1:0-11653 GCA_036939975.1 Cyclostephanos tholiformis | reverse complement strand
TACTGAATTTCAGGAATATGAAACAGGAATCCTAAAACAGTAATTAACAACCTAGCTGTCAAATGACACCACACTCACACACAAGCAAAAGTGCAAGAAGGAAGAATGGGATCGCATCCACCAAGCCTGCTTTATCCATAAAGGATTCCTCCAAGGCATCATCGACAACCTACCTGATGCCCTTGATGAGCAGTACTACTTGCAACTTAAAAATCACCTCAAAACATACCAAAACATTACTCCTTTCAAAATCCTTGATCATCTTGACAGCCGCTGGTGCCCGTTCAATGTCAAGGCAAAGAAAGTGCTGAAAGATGCCTAATACACTAAATGGGATGGGGACAAACACCTCACCGTGTTCAGCAAGCATCACCTGGATGAAGACCAATGCACCCTCATCCGATCGGATGTGGCTATCTCAGAATCTCAGATGAGGATAAATTACAATTCTACCTCAGAGAGGAATGAATAAAATGACATGCTCAAGTGGTAAAAACAACCCACTTGAGTCAAAACCAACTGGACCTCTGCAAAGAAATACTTTGAAGACCTGACCAAGGCCCTTGACAGGTATCTACAAAACACAGGCAGCAATACAGCAGGTCATATCAGTGAACAACATGGTTGACATTGGCAACAATATTTTTTGAGTACATTGCAAAGATAGCAACTGCCGCCCAGAGCAGCAATGCCAGCAGCCAATTCAACACCATGGCAGCCCAAATCAATGCCCTCACCGAGGCCATTAGCAATCTGAGCACCGACCAGAGAAATGATGAAAACAAAAACCCTAACACAGGCAGTGTGGGCACAACCAGAAGTCGATGCCCCCAGATAAAGATTTGTAACATGGGAACCTACTCTCACTCCCATGCCCATGGGTTTCAACACATTGGTGCCAATCACTCAAGTGCAACCTGCAGCTGGAAAACTAGCAAACACAAAGATGATGCCACCTGACAAACAGAATGAGTGGCAACGTGTACTAGCCAACTGCCAAAAGAGTCGCTCTCGAGCAGCAAGAGCACATGACATGGAAGGGCAAAACAGTGCCCACCAACTGACAGGGACTGGGGACTGATTCATGTAATATGACAAAGACTGGTGGTGCCAAATTTTCTAAAATAAAACAAAACTTGATCTCAAACTTTTACTACATTCTATTCCTGGTGCCATGCCAGGTTGAAGAGCACAAACCACAAACACCAAAGACTTAACCCACCCTTCATGAGAGAGGCAAAATGGTGAAACCATGCATTCACAAATGCATCAAAAATAAAACACCAATGGAATCCATCAGAGCCATCCAAACATGTCAATATATTCTTGATCATTACAATCATGAATTGTGTGTGGGTGTCCTCAGGGGAACACCCACCACCTTCTGGTGCCATTCACAGTGTCTACGAAATCAAGACACAATCTGAGCTTGTTTTTTACTACCACATGGCAGCAAGCTTCCCAACAAAACCCACATGGTTGAAAGCTATAAAAAACAAGCATTTTGTATCCTGGCCTGGACTAACTGCAGAGGCTGTCACCTGCCACTTCCTGGATTTCGAGGAAACATCCAAGGGATATGGTCACAAGGCCCCCAGCAAACTATGCTCCACCAGAGGCTCACCGTCGTATGATGACAACATACCAGACAACACCAGGCACCCCCTTCACAAAGAATGCACCATCTTTACAAAGGTACATAATACCCATGATGAAGCGACCCTCAAGATCTACACCGATCAAACAGGATCTTTCCCAAGAAATCAAGTCATGGCAACCAGTGCAGAATGGTATTCGTAGAAATTGACAGCAATGCCATCCTCATCGAGCCAATGAAGAATCACACCTCAGGGGAAATAATCCACACCTTTAAAATGCTCATCAAAAGATTAGCAACCACATCCATCTTTCCCCAGATGGAATGGCCAATGTAATATGTCATGCCCATGATGTATGAAATGCATCTGTGTGCTTGGATTTTTTAAATATTATTCTGCTACTAATAGTAATTCTAGTCTTTATCCGATATTCTATTGTACTTATAAACTAACCACAGTCTTTATTTTTTTATTGTACGATGACTCTATGTGATCAAAATGATGCCAGTCACTGGTATGTATGTATCTACTTGGTATGTATTGACATTTGAACAAAAATATTTCGGTTAAAACCCAAGGATAAGTACATACTTTTTGTGTCCTCTTCATAGTTGTCTGTCCTGCACAGCAATACCTTTTTTTGGCAAAGGCCTCTCTCACTTTTCCTCCATTCCTCCCCCCACATGCATACCTCTCTCATCTCCGCTATTTCCTTCTGCAGCACATGATCATCTCTCTCACATTTCTCCCCTAATTGTTCAGGACCCAAGACACTTTGAATCATTTTGAGATCGTCAATATCCCCAAAAGAAATTGTCATGTCTCCAATCATATTGTCGACAACATAATAGCAAAAACATTGACTGTATCCTTTCTTGGTGAATAGAATAACTATATATTGGCTTGACAGCTTTGACCAGGGAAGGTTCAATGAATCTGCCATACCCACCAAGAAACATGGGTAGTTTTTCTTCCGGAGTACTAACGGGAAAGCTTCCAATGATTACCAGACAGCATTCGCCCAGAGGCCCATGCAGTTTAGGGTAGTGTACCTGAGCTTTGCTTTTGTCTAGTCAACTGTTTTGTACTATTTCTTATAGCGATTCGAAATATGCTCCTGGATTTGCATGCAATGCAGTGCGCAACTCGTCTCTGTCCTCAGACAACCAAATCAACCCGTCAGAAAGTATACCGGCCTTGAGAAATGAATAAAGCATATAGTCATTTACAATGAGTCTCATGTGTGGGGCTCTTTTACTCAATCCTTATCAGGTCAGGCTATTTTACTTCATCATCATTGAATGGCTTGAGCCAAAACAGACAAAGTCCGATGGACCTGTCATATTCAATTCCTCTGTAGGAAAATACCAAATGAGGCAGACTCCCAACAAGAGTGGGTATTTCGTTGCAGGTCTCCTCGCTTCCGTACGAGAGCATGACGATGGCGCAAAAACATAATAATATATCCTCGTCGTTTCATCCAACCGCCGCTCCATCGACCCCATCATCATCCCCCGAGGAAAAGAATTCACTCCGATAGATTGAAATTAATCCAATTCAATCCACCCCCCCCCCCCCACAGAGTGATAAATCACAACGCACCAATAATTAATAAATCATCATGTCGCGCGACAGCAACTACGATCACCACATCTCCATCTTCTCCCCACAGGGACGACTGTACCAGATGGAATACGCCTTCAAGGCCGCATCGTCCGCCTCGGGCCTGACCGGGATCGCACTGCGCGGATCCGATTGCTGCGTCGTCGTGACGCAACGGAAGGTACCCGACCGACTCGTCGTGCCGTCGTCGGTGAGTCACGTGCACAACGTCACGAGTCGCATCGGCGTCCTGGCCACGGGGATGACGTCCGATTGTCACGCGGCCGTACAGAGAATGAGGTACGAGGCGGCGGACTTTGAATTCAAGTACGGATACGCCATCCCCCCCGCGGTGCTGGCGCGTCGCATGGCGGATCTGGCGCAGGTGAACACCCAGAGCGCGTCGATGAGGCCGCTCGCGGTGGTATTGCTAATAGTGGGGGTGGACGACGAGAGGGGACCGCAGGTGCTCAAGGTCGATCCCGCTGGACATTACCTCCCGTTCGTGGGCGCGGCGAGCGGCGCGAAGGAACAGGAGGCGACCAACTTCCTCGAGAAGCGCGTCGACGACGTCCGTGGATATACCCTCGACGAGACGGTGAGGACCGCCATCGTGTGCCTGGGGAGCGTATTGGGGAGCGACTTTCGCGGGAGCGAGATCGAGGTCGCAATCGTGAAGGGGAAGGGGGGTAAATTCCGCAGTCTCACTGAGGAGGAGATCGAGGAGCATCTGAACGCGATTGCCGACGACGCCGACGCGTAGTGCATGTGTCTGTGTGTTTGGATGGGATGGATAGGAAGAATGGAGAAAATTTACAACGGCGTCGAAGAATGAATGAGAGTGCGAGATCGATGAGGGGGGGTGGGATGGGAGGGATCAACACGGACAGGTTAAGGATTTACATAACGAGAGGATGAGAGGTATTGATGCGCAAATACAAAATCTAGCCGAAAAACCGAAGTTGAATTTATGCATACAAATAAAGTATTTACAAAATCTCTACGATACCTCTCTATCGTTCCTGACAAATGCGGTCCTTTCGTCGTCTGCGATGGAATTCACGAGCATGCCCACTCGTCTCCCCTCGCATTCATACCGCTCGGTGGCCCTTGGCAGTTCTCTCGCCAGGCACAGCAGCCACAACGGCAGAAAGATACAACCAAGTGCTATGGTCATTACCCTTTCCATCCGTCCGAATAATGCCCAGTCGACGAAACGCAGTATGTCACATACGAAATCCAGAAGTGCCAACAATCCCACGAACAGTCCGTAGGTCACGAAGCAACTGCTGAATGTTGGCTCGATGGGTACCTTCGACGTCGTTACCCCGGTCGCGGCATCGATCGTCGCCTCCGCGGGCGATGGCGTTGATCCGTCCTCGTCGTCCACCACGACGATTGGCGACGCCGACGACGACGCGTTGATGTTACCACGACGCCTCGACGAAAAGTTCGGTTCAGTCTCGACGCTGTAAAACATGATGGAAACGATCCCGAACAGCGCCAGCGACTCGAACGCGTCGATCCACAGCAACATCCCGGCGGTGACGATGTGTATCATTTCCAATACCCTCCATCCGGTCCCCATCACGTCGCCATCGTCCCAATCGTTCATATTGAAATCCTGAGCTAGCCAGAGGGATGCGTTGGTCATGCCGGCGACGAGTAGTCGTGCCAGGAGCTCGATGATGCCGCCGCATATGGCGATCTTCGGTAAAATTGGTCGAAAATAGGGACGGGGCGAAATAATGATGTGCAAAATATAATGAGGGATTATCGCATAATGCCCTATGACACGGTGATCACATTCGTATTCACGGGGGGGGGGGGGGGACGGGGGGGGGGAAGACAAGAATGCGCAACGATAACAGACAACACAACACACTTTCTCACCGCGACCAGTAGCACGTGCGGTCCCAAGGCCCTCTCAAATCCCCTGCTCAATACCCACGCCGACTGAACGATGGGCCCTATCATCCAAAACCATGCCAACGCCCCTAGCAGCTGTAGTGAGTGGACGGGAAGCAAGTTGAGCAGGAGAGGATTCGTCCTCGTCACCCATGTATACATGCTTAAGCGCCTAGTGTGTAACATACTATATTGCACTCACCGAGGCGCCGATCATTAGCGGCCTTTGCGACTCCCGTTCCATCCACTTGTATTGAAGGTACGTCGGGTCGAGTTGCTTCCAATACTCGTAGTTGAAATCCTCCGCGGTGCTCGGTCCGCTCACGCCGTTCTTATCGGCCATCACCTCCTGCGTGCGCGCGTTGGCATGCATGGTGAGGTAACCGCGCACCAAGTAGAGGATGTTCGAGACGAGGAAGCATAGGGCCGCGGCGATGCACTTGAGATCCCACATTTCTCTGCAACAGTTTAGGGACACCTTTTCTTGCCGTCTTTTGTGTTATGGGGGTGGTTGAGGTTTGGGGTTATGATAAAAAAGAGAAAAGAAACCATATGTAAATAGGCTCTCTGAAATTCTATAGGAATTAATACAATTAAACGCGCGGAGGGTCCTCGATTTTTTGTCCTTCCCCTGCGATGCGCTGCGTGACCACCTCTACTAGTATGATCGAGCCAGAACATGACGGTACTACGGTGGTATGAAGGACTACTCCCTCGATATCCCCTTCCCAATCAACATACCCCCTCGTCTTCGTCCCGGTACCCAATGTAATGTCCCGTGCGTCGGAAACCCTAGCGTCCATCCCCCCGGCAACTCGCCTAATCGTGTCCGTTTGCTCGCTGACCTATGCGATGCAAGCATTCCTCGATCCGCCCCTCGCCGATTACGCGCTGAATCCCGATGCGGTCCTCCATGACGGTCAGTTCCACCGCCTGATCACCGGCGCGCTATTGCACTCGAATCTATTGCACATAGTCATGAACATGACGTCCACCGTGGCCATCGGGGGCATGCTCGAGGGGCGCATCGGCACGCTCGCGATGTTCCTAACGATATCCTGGGGCATATTCCTAGTTTCGTCGACCTACGTACTAATCTCGTGGCTCGCGCACGTCGCGCTCGGCCTGCGTATGAGGAATTGCGTCGGATTCAGCGGCGTCATATTCCAGCTCTCGGTCCTCGAATCGAATTACGGACCCGGCGAGAGGGCACGGAGCGTTTTCGGCATCGTCGACGTCCCGTCGACGGCGTATCCCTGGGCGTTATTGGTCGCGTTGCAATTCATGATGCCACGCGTTAGCTTCCTCGGACATCTCTCGGGTATATTGATCGGCACGATGCAGTGTCATGGATCGCTCGATGCGCTCTTTCCGTCCTCCACGAGGTTGCGCCGATGGGAGGAGTCGGGAGGGTGGCCGTCGGCGTTCCTCACGGCACGGGGGGGATACGTGCCGGTGCGAGAATCGGACTCAATCGCATCGTGGGCGGGGGGGGGGGGGGGAACAACAACAACTGCCGCCGTCGAGCGCGTCGCGCGATGTGCGTCATCCCTCGCGTCGCGCTTACGAGTCATATCATCGATCGTACGCGAGGGGGCGCATATCGCGATTTTCGGCCGAGGGGCCGACGCCAACGCGAACGTACGGATGGACGAGCTCCTCGGAGCGGCTTGGGGAACCGACGACGTCGCCGCCGCGGACTCGGCCGGGGAGTCGGGAGGGTGGGGGGGGGGGGACGTCGAGGATGACGATGAGTGGGTGGGGCTTCCGGCGGCTATTCACAGGAGCATCGAGGAAAGATAGCCGAATATTACACTAACGAGATAATCCACGACGTCGAAAATGGTACGATGTGTACGTATTCGAGGATGCAAAAGGTTGCATATCATAGAGAGAGTGAAAACATCAAACTCAATCCATAATCATTCAATCTCAGGGTACTCTTTCCGTACTTTACCCATCCAATTGTCATTGACATAGTCATTTTACCCCGTGTTATCATCATAGTTCCAACGTGCATGATCGTTGATCACCGATTCATGGTCGGGCCAGTTTATTTGTTGCCAATTAATATCATTCCCACTCGGAAATCACCCTAAATACTTCTTACGAAAAAATCCTAAAATCACATTCTTTGCGACGAGCCAAAGATCCACAAGGAGGCAAAACACTAGTCTGACAAAGGCCCCCAATTTGACCACAATGAAAACATGCAGGTCCACCACGAATGATTCGGCGCCAATGCCCTCGACACCAGCCCCTCAACCTGTCCTCATAAAAGACCAGTGTCATGCCGCAATCAACAATTTTAGAATAAAATAAGAGGCTGGCTGACAAAAACGAACGTTTGAATCAAATATTTCTATAACCACTGCTTATCAATTATGCCTGAGCATTAACAACAATGGAAATGAGAGACATTTACACAACAAATCCTCACACATGTTTGTAGACCATGATTTTTCTTGAAATGCTACCAAATGTATACAGCATGCCCAGCAGCGATGACTGCTACCTTCTAGTTCACAAATCCTAAGTAGACAATTCAGGTATAGATAATCTGTAACGTGGATTGGATATCGTTTTTGATTATGTTGCGGATTCACAGTGCAGCACTATCCAACCATACACCCAATCCCCCAACAGAAATGGACCCCTTCGCGTCAAGGATGTTGGCAGAGCCTCCAGTGGGCTTCGAACTCTTGCTTGAGCCCAATCCCTTACCACCGCCAGACAACTTGGCCGACTCCCATTCAGTGGAATTGGCTACGTGTTTAGAGCTCTTGCTGGAGACAGAGCCAATGCCTTCCTTGATGACACCCTCACCACTAGACCAACTGCCAGAATCCGGCTTGGCACTCTTGCTGGAGCCACCAACATCCCTGGACCCCAGCTGGCCAACTCAGAAATTAGTTTGGAGCTCTTGCTGGAGCCAGAGCCATTGCTGGTACCTGCACCATCAAACCAACTGTCAGACTCAATCTTGGAGCTCTTGCTGGAGCCAGCCGCACTACCTGACCAGCCGGCAGACTCAGTCTTGGAGCTCTTGCTAGAGGTAGAGACTTTGTCTTTTTCAATGATTCCTGCACCACTGGACCAGCTCGCATCCCCCTCATCGTGAATGGGCTTAGGGATGGTCGCATCCCAATTGCCTACACCCCCCAAGCCACTTGACTTGGAACGCTTGCTACTATGGCCCAAGCCATCAACTCCCTTGACATTGTCAAAATGATTTCCCTTCAAACGCTTGGATTGACCAATGCCCTTGTGTTCTTTGAATTGGAACTCGTTTGAGTAGCTGCAACCTCTTTTGCTTCCCTTGCTTCCTCCCATTATCACGTGTATTTCATCTATGTGACTCATCAGACTAACATTGGTCCAGTCAACAATGTGATCACATCCATTGCCAATCCATGCGGTCTCCACATCATGTTCATCATCAGCCCATCCTGTTGGATAAGAAGTGGGAAACTGCATGGGACTGTAGTATGACCATCCTAATCAATGTCCTCATTGCCATTGTCGTGCTCATCTTGTTCCCAACCGGCCTTGCACTCATGCTGCTTCACCTTGGAATATTCATCGACAAGCACATGGAATATTCATCGACAAGCACATCTCTGTTCTTGATGGATGTCACCTCAACACATATGATGATGCATTACTTGGGATGTCCCTTGATGACTTGCTTGCACTTGGTTTGCACATCAATTACCTCATGACCCTGCCTAGCCAATGTAGAGTTTGCGCAATCCATGCCATTTCTATTGTTGTTGTCATGGGTGGTGGTGGCAGCAATGGAATTGAGTCGGACAAGTGCCAATAAAGCAGTAGCATAAGTTGTGTGTTGGAACTCTCCCCAAGGGGTACATACGTAATGTACCCTTACCCCGAGTACCTAGAGGACAGAGTGCCACGTCACACATACAGGTACCTACAATACCGATACCTGATTACTACGCAACACCATATGTAGTTCCTATGTATGTTAGTCCACGTAGCTTAGATGAGAGTGCAGCATATGCCTTCTCCCCAGCATGGCACAATATTGCCATTAATACTTAGAACAATCTTTTGTCTAATCCTTAATGGCAATCACTTTGCCGATTAGTAGTTACTCTTAACAGTTCTAAGTATCCCGGATTGACCATCGGTTCGCACTACAATTAGTGCTGCCCACAAAGTTCCAGCCACGACGCCTTGATCCACTTGCTTTTTCACACGCTAGACGTGACAATCAGCTTAAAAATGGACGCCACCATCACCACTGACAAGGTCACTGTTGCGATCGGTGCCCTCCCATCATTGGACCCACATCCGAACGCCGTCATCATACACGTGCTCCGTGTCCATATCGAACGAGCCTTGCAGCTTCTCCCATGTCCCCAGAGCGTCCACCATGGTTGGAAGGGACTCGCCATGTCTCGTGCAATATATGCACTCCTCATCACTGGGGGCATGCCTTTTTGTGCTCCTACTGATCCTGGCCCGGCAGCCATCTACACACGTGCGGACCCCGCCGACGTGGGGCCTCTCATGCGCACTGAACAGGCTACAATCGACGTGAACTTCGCCCGCCACAAACATTATTTCACCTCATACACGAACATCAATCCTGTGGTGTATGCCGCTCTTCGCACCAGTGTGAACGAGGGGTTTCAGGTGAGCAACATTGCGGGTGTTGCTGGTTGGCCCGCCGGAATGGACATACATGAGATGCTGGATCAGTTGTCTAGCACATACAGCTTGCCCACCCCCGCCGCCCTCGAAGCAAACGATAATGAATTCCGCCCGCCATATTCTGCCGCCGACGCCCCCGAAGTTCTATTTTGTCGCATCGAAAATTGCGCGGAGATTGCCATCATCGGTGGCAATCCATACACTGACAAGCAGATCGTGATGAACATGATCCGCCTCCTCCTCACCACGGGCCTGTACATCTGCATGTTTGAGGAATGGGACCGCCTCCCCAACACCAACCAAACATGGATCGAGCTATGACGTATGATCCAAGAGTCGTTCCAACGTCAGCTTAATGCCACGGCTCCTACAGCAGGGGGGCATGGCTATGCTCCCACATACCATAATGCGTTCGGGGCCCTCGAGGGCACAAGCAATGACAATGATTCGGTTGCCACAGCTGTCGCATTGCAAATGGCTGCATTAATGCCCCAGAGCCAGTTAACGGCTTCCACTGCCGCCACGACTATGCAGCAACAGGAACAACAACTTGCCCACCTAGCAGCGGTCCAAGAAGTGATGCACGCCACATTACACCAGATCATCCAGGGATTAAACGCGGTGGCATTCAATGTAAGTGATAGGGGAGGCGGTTGAATCACACAATTTGATGGTGGATGAGCTCATGGCCCCGGACGTTCAGTCCGGGGTGGACAATATGGCGGTAGGGGCTGCGCGTCCTTTCCTGCCCGTGGCATATCCACTTACCAAGGAGATGCAGCAGGCGGTGCTCCTCCTTATCGCCACCCAACACAGGTATACACTCCGCCTGTCTTTCCCCCTTTCGGCCCTCCCGGACAACGTATCCTTGGACTCCCGGGATTCGCTGGCGCCACGGCCCCACATGGGATGCGCCATCAGAACAAACAACCCCCGTACTCCATAATTGGAACACATGCTACTCTTGCGGTTTTGATGTTGCAGACGGCCACACGAGCATGTCATGCCCCTCACACCTACGTAAGGTGACCAACAACATCAACTTCAATCGAAAGAATGAGCAACAGTACATTGATTTGGGCCATCCTTGTGCCACTCGCAACAGGCACAAGACTCAGTTCCCACCAACCATGACGGAGAGGGGCGGCAAATACCATTGTAGCATTTAAATGTTTAAACCCATTTATTGGGACTTTACCATATTCGTCGTACCCCACCGAAACATGTTACTATACAGTAACATCAATCCTCAATGATGACAACGTCACCGTCCACACTTCAAACGTGTCCTCACAACCCCAATCAGTTTGTCATGCAGTCGGGCACATAGCCCAGGTTGCCCTCGCCGGCGCATGCTCCGACGACACGCCGCCACTTTCCATTGCAGATTCTGGTGCCACTCAAATTTTTGTGATGGATGGCATACCAGTCATCAACAGACAACCGATGACACGGCCATTGAAAGTCGCCCTCGCCAATGGACGAATCGTCAGATTGACTCAAATGTGCAACATTGCTATCGACGGCCTCCCAATGTTGCTCACCGGCCACATCATCCCTGACCTGTCTATTGCATCCCTTTTTGGAATACGTGTCCTTACAGAGGTCGGATGTGAAGTCACCTTCACTACGCCAGCATGTATGTTCAATATCGGGGGAAGGTTATTTTACGCGGAGCTAAAGACCCCGTCACCAACCTGTGGTCGCTCCCGTTAGGCTTGGCCAGCGTGATTTCCGTGCCCCTACGCACGGAACACCCGTCCACGACCATCCCCACCGCCGGCATCCATACCTGCACCTCCGGAGACATTGCCTATTAACATCTGTATTTTGTTACAAATGTTACAGTTGGTTACACCAGAAAA
>JALLPB010001021.1:0-11662 GCA_036939975.1 Cyclostephanos tholiformis | reverse complement strand
CTTAACATCTACTCTTTAGAGCCCAACAGGCGGTGCATCAGGGGACGCCCTTCCATCCACCTCTTTGCCTGTTCTCGGTACCCTCCTTTCGAAAGATAACATGTCTCTCAACGTGGGAGGAGTATTGATCGAGTTGCATCAGCCCGTCAGCGACTTCTAAATAGATCGTGTCCTCTATCGAACAGGTTCAGAAGGAGTCACAAACTCTAGAGACCTCCGATGAAGGCACGTCATCAAAGTAGGTTTTCGCCCCTCGACCAACTTCGCTCGCCATTGAGCTGCTTCTAAGTAAGTTACCTCGTCCCTGAGCTGCGACACATATCATCCTCATTGTTGACTCTTCCTTCGGGATAGGAAACGTTTGGAAGTAATTGGAGCGATTTATTGCTGACGAGGCTGTGCGCGTCTTCCTCTTGCCTTGCATTTTCATGGCGCCTTGGCCCATATCATGGGAAGCGGCAGCATCAGCCGGTCCATCCAACCCTATCCAACCCTACAAACATTTCAGTAGTGACGCTCTTCTTCTGAGTCTCAAAAACATCCACCCCCTGTCTCCCGCAACTCAGCACCACCCCCATGTTGACCTGTATGCCATTTTCGATTTCGTCCAACCCAATTTCATGTAAGGACTTACCCCAATACCTATGGGGAATGCCTTGACTGCATGACCTCATGGTCTTCAGGCTCTTACACGTGTGCAACACCCTGTGGGGTATGGCCACTCAATACTCAAAGTGAATCTCTGCATGTTGGCAGCATATCTTACTATGCTTGGGGGGGAACAACCAGCACGCTCTTTCTTGTCCCGAGGCTTAAGTACCTCATAGAGAGTGGTAAATGCCAGCTGATAGACCAGTGTTTGAGAGGGACTTGAACCTGTGACCACATTGGAGCAACAATGTGGGATTTACCATTAGAGCAAAAGGCTACCCTTAGCTTAAAGCTATGGTACATAATATCAGCATGTGCACAGTCCGATGTCATAAACTTCGGAACGAACACCTCCACAAAATGCAAGCATATGTAGCACTGTTGGTCGCTGAGTGAATTCCCATCATTTGGCATAGAAAGAAGGTATACAGGACGATCGACATTCATGGATGACTCGGCATCCTCAGTCACAAGGAGTCAACCGGCTTTTGGAAATGAGGCCAGGGCGATTTTGCTCTCATTGCTGCTGTTGCTGTCGGGCTGAGAAGGCGGCATTTGGTGATGCCCAATAATCAATCACACCATCACGTTGAAGGATTTCTGTTGGATACTTTGTGAGAGGAGGACGGGGGGGACCATAGCCCATCCGATGCTGGTGGGCGTCGTTTCACCGTTGGAATCAAGATATAAGTGCATGGCAACTGGTGTCTTCCAGTTCCTCCTGCTTGGTGCAACAGAGGTGGTGGCATGCCGAGGTGGTGACTCGAGAGGTATGGTTATCAACATTGGTGCGATCCTGAGAGCGGCACACTTTGGTGGGGAGGAAGGAGATTGAGGTGGCGGTGCGATGCGGGCGATGGGTAGCTGGGGCAATGATGATTGTAATTTTGATGATGCGGGCTCCGCAAGAAAGACATCATCAGAGGAGTACACTGATATGATAGGCCGCTAAGGATTTTATGCAGAGGATAGGGCATTATCCCCGGTGGCGAACGTGGTATACCAGACGGGGCCATTGGAGAATGAAGATTTGGCATCCTGCTGATATTATGGAGGAGGACCGTCGCCAACCTGCGGAGGCGCTCAGACAGCAAGACCAAAGATCAGACCTGTTGTAGCTTCTTGTTGCTGTTGGTCGTCACCCCGGATTTTGGCACTAACATCTATTCAAGTGTAATAATGGAATCGAGTTGCTGAGTGACTTAGGGGAAAAGAGTTGGTTGTGTCATCGACCCTCGACAAGTACTGAGTCCGACGTACGCTATTACTCAACCTCTCTCGACAACCACCCTCCCACCAATGCCATCATGAGGCGGAAAATCACCATGACGACGTCCACAATCGAGCTAGTGGGCTGGGATGAATCAAAGGGCCGTCCCATTTACCACCGCAAACTGCCCCACACGACCAATCCCATGAGGCCCAACGTGAGGATCGCAATCAGCATACACAAAAATGAGGGGGGGGGGGGTGAAGCAACAGACATCGTCGTCGTCGTCGTTGATCGATAGGATGGTCTTGAGAGCGGGAAAGGGGATGGTCTTGAGAGCGGGAAAGGGAACGACTTCGAGGCGGCGTGGGAAGGCGCGGACCATATCTTTGTTTCCGGCGCAAGAGCAACAACCGAACGAGGGCAGCGATTTCTACGATGACGACATCGGCATTGCTGCGGACGAACGGACATCGCTGTGTCCATCGCTTGCCGTTGAGGAAAACTGGGCGCAGCATCCACACGACCATGATTGTGTCGTAAGTTTCGGCAACACTTTCACCACGACGATGAGGTGGAAGAAGAGGAAAAGTTGGCACGGCACCAGGATGACATTCGCGTGTGGATCGAAGATGCTAAACACCGCACATTTATCGCAAGTAGAAATGGTAGACGACGACGGAGTAGGGGATAGAATTGTTAAGATGGCTTCTAACCGGCACGAGAGGCCTTGCAGTCCCATCTTGAGCGGTAACTACAATCAGGAAGCAGTTCACATATCATCAACAACAAAAAATATCAAAGGAAGGACGGTAGATTCTTCTAACGCGAGATTGGAAAACACCGTAATGGTCAGGGAGGAAATCGATACACAGATGGAGCACTCGACGGTTCAAAAGAGCGAGTCAGTACTTGTCCAAGACGAATGTAAAGATTATCGAGGCTACTTGAAACATAATGCGCTGCACTCCGATCCATTTGTCTCTTCTTCGTCACCGCAACGGGGGCAACATTCGATTGATAATGCACAAACAATCGACACCCCCCTACAACAGGAAGTGGCCGTGCGCCGACACGGATCTGACGAGAATCTCTCGCCTACTTTCGATTATATGTATGATAATCTTTTGACTAGAAGAGACGAAAGCTCCTTTTCGCCGCGTATCCATGCACGACGTGATCGCAACGTCGACGAAGTTGCATCGTTTGACCTCACGTTTGATGATCAAGAGTTTCGCGAACTTAACAAAAAGAAGAGGCGCTCATATGGCGCTGTCAAACCAGTGTGGATGTCGAACAAGGCCGCTTCTGGGAATGAATTGGATGGTATTATCGTGCTCACAGGATGGGACGATGCAAAGTGTCGACCTATTTATCGTGCTACTTCAAGGCATAATGTCTCATCAAACGATGCGAGTTTTTGCGTCAATGAGTCAAGCAACAAGTTTGATCCTCGCCCACTTCTAGGCAAGGATGTTTACTATAAGCGACCCCAAAAGAAAAAAGTTTACGCTACACTATTCAAAAAGAGAGGGCTTTCTCAGGCGTTGCGAGATGAGATGGACATATATTCACCATCACCAGCCCACGATCCTCCTGGCACATGTCCTTTCCATCGTTTGGTGAAGGAAGCTTGCTACAACAAAACCGTGTCAAATAGTTTCTCTCGTATTGAAAATGGAGATGTAGATGGTAATATCAATCATGTCCGCTCTCGTCCACAAAATGATGCATCGCGCAACATCAATATCAACGAAGCTTTTGATGATGACAGTAGTGCCCATCGCGTGCAACCACACAGCAAATCATCGTTGGCATCGGCTCGGGCCTTTTTCAGATACCTCGACTCGAATCACAATCTCACCATCATCGATCAGGATGAGTGAAGCTAGCTTCGTTGGTGCTTAATTTGGAACAATCATTCAAGATTCAGGCTGTCGACAACACTGCGAACAAAGAGCCTACGGAGAATTAGAATCTATTTTACAGAAAATAGAGTGTCGATAAAAAATGTGAGCTTCACGCCCGTTCTTTTTGATTGTAATAAGGAATAAGAAAATGATTTACATTCCATCACTTGTGTGACGGCCATACATCATGCCAGCCATAATACCGCCAACAGCAAATGCAGGGGTGTGTAGACGCAGGTTATGTAAAAAGTATACGAATGAAATATTCTGGGCACGAGCAATATTGGCGGTGTCGTCGCAAGCAAAAATACGCCTTTTCCGACAGTTGCTAGGGTTGATAGCAGTTTATTCGCCGAGATGATGGCACTCATCGAAGGAGGTAGCACCAAAGTGGCCAGTAATGGAGACCAAAACGCAGAAGATGGAAACCCCATAGAATAGTTGGTAAGCAGCAACGGCGCATGGAGGTAAATCCCAACGAGACAGGAAAAAAACCGGAGACTTCCCTGGATATCTGTCGTATCCTTGAGCCTCAATCTGCTTTGACGCGCAACAACGACCACAAGAAAATAAATGCCGATGAAGGCAATCGGCATACTAAATTTCGCTGCAAAGTCTTTTCCTGATTGTTTTGCGTCTGTGCTGATGGCTAACAAACCGACGGCCGACGACGCCAAGCAAACAGTTATCAATACCACGCCCACGTGTAAAAATTGAAACCTTCTCAAGTCTATCAAAGCAAGCATCGCCGACCTGACCACCATTGGCAACGAGACCAATATGGCGGGATATATATATTCTCCGTGGGAGACGAATTTGGTGGGCGACGGCATCGTGTACTGTGCGATGGAATGATGTAGACGTTCGTGCAGGTTGCTTATGGAGCGTAGCAAATGCTCCACGCAGCGAGTAAGGTCGGCGTAATGAGGATGGATGGACGAAGAACGAGACTCGCTATTGTCTGGAACTCGCACCTCGATGGTGAGCGCATCAATGCCGTGGTTAAGGGCAGAGGAGTGCGGCTGGAGACTTATATATGGGGTGGTGATGAAAACGGAGTTTAGCAATAAAATAAAATGGCGAACCATTCCGGGGTCGAACCTAAGACAAAAAAAAGCGAGTTTTTCCACTCACGGTCCGATAGCCATCGCCGCGATGAAACCGAACAATCCCGCAAGATTCCTGGAATATTCCACGACTGCGGAATCCTTCAATCCGATGACTGCTCCGACTCGTTTCATCGCGTTTATCACGTATTCCTCCATCGCCCCGCTGAACGGATGGGTTCTGTAATCCGCGAGCCCACCGTAGTACATCGATTTCGACTTTTCCAACTTCCCCTCCGGATGACTCTGGAGGGAGGAGTACGTCGCGAATACCAAGTCCAAGTTCGGCAGGGCCCCGCCGATGCCTTGTGGTAGGATTCGAACTTCTGACCGGGGTGAGGAGGAGGATGATGAGACCGTCTCGTCAAGATCCTCTACGTCAACGTCATTCAGGACCAACAGCGATCGTATCATCGCGAAGGTGAAGTCCGGGGGGAGGGGTCGGACGACGTTGTGAATGCCAAGGTAGGAAGCGATGAACGCGTCGACGACATCGACCAGGGGTTTCTGTTCTTCGACAGTAACGTTCGAGTCGATGATACGCCGAGAAGACGACGTTGTTTTTTCAACGGGAGTAGTTGTAGATGGCGAAACGATGAACACGGCCTTGTTCAGCCACGGACAATCGACGCTATTGCCCAATCGTTGGATCAAATGTAGGATGGATGCGTTCAGATCGCTATAATCGTACCAGCCGTCGTATTCACGATCGTCGCCGTCGTCACTATCGGCCATTGTTTTCATCACCCCCCCCCCTATCATAATCTTCCTCCTCTTCCTCCTTTTCCTTCCTCCCCCCACCACTAAGATCACGGCCTCGGTCGATTCGATCAAGGGTCCCAACGATGGTAGGACCCGAACTACGTCGAACGATACATCATCCGTTGCCATGTGGGTGATGCATTCCACGGAGGGGGAAATGAACGACGACGAAGACGACGTCGACGTCGATTTTCGTCGTTGGTGTAGGAGGATGGAATCGCACATCCCCGTTGTAGTTGACGCACCAACACGTTCGAGGGGATATTGACGAACGCGATGACGATGCACGTCGAGTCCGTGCTCGTCGACGTACAGTCCACGACATTTGAACTCGCCGGTGATCACGGATACGATGGGATGGAGTAACGTCCACAACAGTCCGATGAACCAAGGGAGGACGGTGGTCAATAATGATGCCGCCACCCGTCGTCGTTGGGGGGGGGTTAGTAGTAATCGCGCCCACGACCGCCGTCCCATCCTTCGTTCAGCCGCCCCGAGTTCGATGTTGGGCGTAGGAGGAGGATGATCCGGGTCGACCACGGGATGATCTGCCGCCGCGGCGCCGTTTGTTGTTGTCATTTCCTCCATTGTGGCGGAGGTCCTTAATACTTAAGAAGTAGGTAGACAGATAGTGTTACGCGATATCTACACCAGAAAATTGACTCTCAATTTATTACTGTGTACTATCAAACATCAACAAACATTCACCGAACACAACACAGTTGAACGATGAAAGACCACCTGATGTAGTCGGATGATAGGAAATAGTTGGTTTCATTGGATGAACCAGGGGGCTGGGTCGGATAGGAGAGACATATGCTAATGTGGCTCCATCCAAATATAGTGATATGAAACTATTTTATGTGATTGCTACGATACATACTCCAATATTGTCAGAACTCCCTCTCACATATGCCTCTTGAGTAAGAACTTCTGCTGCATCTTGATATGCAGTGCCAATCTTGTTTCCTTCAATCACTTGCCAAGCCAGATCCACTGCTTCTTGATTGCTCATTACATCCCAAAGTCCATCTGAAGCAAGAATAATAAAGCATGGTAGACTATCTTCGAGATATTGGATTTTGCGACATTGCATCAACACTTCATCTTTTGCCATGACAAGGACATGTGGGGTGCGAGAGAGAAATGGAGCTAGCTTGACATCACCAAGAGAACGCGAAACTGCTAGACTCCCCATGACTCTATTGATGCCACCAGACTCCGATACAAATCCTCCCTTTTCAAGAACTTGCATTTTCTCTTCGTCCGAGGAGGCAATGTGGTCGATAGTCAGCTGCATCGCAGTTATGTATTCTTTGCCTTCTCTGTTGACTAACCACTTTGACATTACAGCGCGAGAATCGCCCACGTTTGCAATTACAACGGCTAGAGAACTTACATACAAAATTGTTGCAGTGGTCCCGCTTTCATCCATGACTCCTCCGGGAGACAGTGCAACTGCTTCAATTATCCCCAAGTGAAGATCTTCAAATGATTGCATTATATGTTTCGTTACTTCATCCTGCCAGCCATGATGCAAAGTCTGATTTCGGATACAATCATCGATGCTTGATAAATACTCTTCGATTTCCGCGTAAAAATGGGAGGCGGCATATTTACTAGCAAGGTTGCCTAAGTGACCATCAAATACTCCATAAAATTGGTGCATTGGGCCCAAGTGGACGGTATGGAAATCTTCAATTGTTTTTCGCCGACCTTGAATATCGCAGTAACCAGACATAGGATGATTTGGCAGCATGGAATGTGCATTTAGACACGGAGGCAATAGGCTTCGATCATACGTGCAAAATAAAGCATGCTTCCGTAACCTCGCGTGCCTCTGGCAAGAGTTATGATCGGCGAAGACCTTGCTGCAGTGCGGGCAAACAAATTCAGTTATTGCGGCCACATCAGATAATATGTCAAGTTTTGGATCTAGTGTTTGGTGCTCTAATGCAGTGTGCATCCCAGAGACAATAGCAGGGAGGTCGGTGTGTACAAAGTTTAGATGATGGTTGGCTGCTGTGAAATATGGGTGATCAAGAGCCTGAGACGCAGAGAGTCTCTCCAGTGGGTTCCAAGCTAATAGCCGCCATACCAGATGGAGTAGATCGTTTTCATCAACACCAAAACCAATACCGAGAGGATCACGAGCTCGCAGTGCACTGTGAAAATCATTGAGTGTGCATTTATTTTTCACAAAGTTGACGTCGTATAGGGGGTCGCCCCTCCTCAACGGCCAGCTCTTTCCTTCAGACTCAGTTGGAATAAATATGCAAAACTGAGACAGAGCTGCGAGGTACAACGCCCGTTGAATATCCAAAGAGCTTGCTCCTACTTTCTGTAGCCTATTTGTCAACAACGCGGTTGTTCGTTGATCCACAGAAAATACATTTGGCGTGCCCAAGAGCAGCTCGAGCGCAACAACGCCTATCGACCACGAGTCATAGCTAGTAGGATGTTGGTGGAAGAAGGTGATCCAGGCGGTATCGAAGAGAACTTCGGGGGGGGCGTATTCATCCGTCTGCTCTTTCGATGACGGGCCGTTGATATACAGGTTTCGTGATGAGAACTCGTCCCATGCACTCGAGAAATCCCCCAAGAGGCATCGGATCGCTTCTATTTTCCGAGAAATTGACCCAATATCACTCTCGGGGATCGTCTTGCACATGATGTTCGATGGCTTGATATCGCGATGGACGATACCCCGTTCGTGTAAAAACGCGACCGCCGTTATCAGTTGTTTTAGAATCTCTCTCAGGAGTTCTCTCCCTCCCTTGGATCCGCGTTCGTGATCACGCGTCTCGTGGTTTGCGTGATCGTCAATCGGACGGTTATCATGATTAGGATGATATGGCACAACCGCATCGGCTTCAAACCTATCCCCAGCGATGCCCCGACGTAGCCGCCTCCAGAATGCCGAATGTTGGTACAACATGAACCCACCGGCGTCGACGGCCGTGTACAAAAACGAACGAAGCGAGGTGCCCGCATTCTCGAATACTATCCACAATTCCGCGACGTTACGCACCCTCTCCCGAAAGAAGTGGTCCACGTAGGTCGTGAACATGCTTGACGATTCAACCTCCCGCGCGAGGAGCTCGCCGAAGTAAACCTCTCGCAGGCCCGCCTCGAGGACCGTGTAGCCGTGTTCAATCTTCAATCTCTTCACGATCAGATCGCGACTGCCATCGCAGGTAGGAAACGCTTTCGTGGCATTGGTCGTGATTTTCTCATCCCCCCCCACGATTATAGGGCAACGACGCCTCGCCCTCCATATTTCCCCGTGCGAGCCCCCCGCGAAGGGATGCTTTCCATCCTCTTCGTACATGATGCTCCGATACGGCGAATCGAGGTAATCGCGGGAGGATGGCACCGATGGACCTGACCCGATCGCCGCGTTAGGATGAAATATCTGAGAGATATGGGAGACCCACGACCACCACCGGAACGAGACCTGCCGATCGCCACCACCACCACCACCGCCGCCATCGTCATTCCACCTATACGATCGAGGGCTCATCCGCGACGGCGGCGACGACATCTCCTCGACGGTACCGGGCCCGTCCATCGTCTCCAATTCGCGTCCGTCGCTTCCACCCGCCGCGTAGGACGGGCCGGCGTCCACGATGCGCGGGACCGGTCGGTAAGCGAAGTCCCCCCTGTGCACGTCGACGTTGCCGAGCACGACATCCTCTCGCCACAATAGCGCGTATTGCACGACGCGGTCGTCGTTGTCGTACTTGCGTCCCATCTCGAGTAGGCACCTCGTGTCGAGGAGGGATCCGCCGTCGATCGCATCCCTCGCATAGACGACGTCGGGTTTTATGTTGGTCTCATCGTCATCATTGCTGTCGTCATCATCGTCGTCGTCGTCGTCGTCGTCGTCATCGTCATCGTCATCGTCGTCAGACGTCAAAGACGACGAAGCGTAGTCCCCGTCGTCTCCAGATATCCGCGGCGAAAACACGTAAACGACCGTGCCCGGTCGGACGTCGTTGTCGTCTTTGTCATTCGCATCATCACCCACAGCCCCGTCGTCCCCCCGCGCGGCGACGTCTAGGCAGCTCCGCCCCCCCTCGGGATCCGCTGTGGATATCGGGGGACGAACGCACGCGACATCCGCAACGACGACCGACCCGTCCATCATCGACCCGACGACGTCCGCGTCGTCGTCCTCCCCCGACGAGACGGGGGGAGGGCACCACGCTCCGATTATCCTGTCCCTCCCCTCCCTCCCCCCGACGCCACCACGATCGACGATAGACGACGAAGACGACGTCGACGTCATCGAACGCAAAAGTCCACGCATGGACGGGAATCGACGAACGATCTCGCCGGCGACGACGCGGGAGAAACGATCGACGACGTCCGTCACCGTCCCCCCCGTAGATGTCGACGTCGGAGATGATGTCGTCTTACCGTCCATCTTCCGCCTCCCGCCACCTCTGCCACTCCTCGTCGACGATGGGAGCAGAGTATTGGCCTCGAGAGCGTCCTCGGTCGTAATCCCCGTCGAGGATCCTCGATCGTGGTAGGACATCCCCCGATCGCTCTCGTCGTCGTCGTCTTCATCAGCATCTCTCGGGAGGTCCAAATCGTGCCATTCGCCCATCGCGTCGGATGACGACGACGACGACGACGAGTCGTCGATGCCGAGGACGAGGATGCCGCCGCCCGCCATCATAACCGACGACGAGATTAGGAGATGGGAGGCGCCTCTCGACCTAAGTGCGGATGAGGCGATCGAAGCGACGTCGCCCCGGGAGATGATTATCGTCGTCGCCGCGAGGATGAGGAAATCTGCCATCCTCGCGTTCGATTCCGCAATGCGAAAATATTTAGAGTTCTGGGAATGAAGTCCGTGTGTGTCTCGAAATGGGGTAGAGTAGGTAATGTGTCGTATCACATGGTATCGTATTTTTATCATATTATTATTTTACCGTAGGGTACACATTTTAGGTAATCAAAAACGACAAAAATCGGAAAGCAAGTACTCTAAAAGCACTAAGTTAGTTGGAATAGTTTTTTGTATAGTTCCTACGAGGCCTGTTTTTCTTCCTCGTTTTTGGCGCAGCAGTTCTTTCGAGCCATTTTTTGTATTGGGTCCTACGTGGTTTTGTGAGTACACAACATGAACTCACACAACCCCCGACACAACTCAATTTCGGTCCTCGACACTCTCATCCCTCCCCACCTTCAAATACCCTCCTCCGTGCCCATGAAGATTGTCTACAACCCAGGGGGATTCAACTCCGCCCGTCACACTGAGAAGTATGCATCAGGGCAGTTCACAGGATGTAGGACTCGGTACACGAACGCTGAGAAATTGAACATTCTTTCTGTTGTTCAAAAGTTACGCACTGACGAACATCTCAATCTCACCCAAGCGGCCCATGTCGTCCAGATTGCCCCTCCTGTTATTTGTAGGTGGGCAAAGAAGGTTGAAGAACTACAAAGTGACCCCAACAAGGCTGGAAAGATGGCTCTTCATAGCGGCCCAGCAAGTATCGTCGACGACATTGAACAGGAGCTTCTCGATTTCATCGAGGAGTGGAGACAGAAGGGAATCGATGTGAATCGTTTCACCCTCCTGCGAAAGGCCTATGAGTTGAAGCCGGAATTTCTCCAGCGTTCCGAGCCTGCCGCGAAGGTTTGTCTTTCCCGGTTCCTTGCAAGGAACAACCTCACGCATCGTGTTGCCACACACATGGCTCAGCACGATCCTCGTGAAGTCGAAGCCAAAGCTCTTGACTTCCTTGAGTACATCTGCCCCCGCCTTATAGGCAATCATCGCTCACCCCACTACATCATTAACATGGATCAGACACCTGTCTACCATGCGATGAGTGGTGGGAAGACAATTGACCACGTTGGGGTGCGCACTGTTAACATGCATACCCCAGCCGGGTCTGCTGACAGCAAGCACGTGACGGTGGCGGCTTGCCTCACGGCGAGCGGCAGACAGCTTGGTTGGGAATTCCGCTGGAACCGCACCCCTCGCTGGGGGGTCCGGAATCGGA
>JALLPB010001020.1:0-13562 GCA_036939975.1 Cyclostephanos tholiformis | reverse complement strand
ACTGTAACCTGTAACTGTGTAACTGTAACATGTTACAGTTCCCTCAACTCCAATTAAGTTCGAAAAATCTATGTTATACTTTCAATCTATACAGCCTGATATTATCAATTAGCATCTGTTTGAGCTCAACTTGTGCCGCGCATAGGCTTCCACGACCACCAGCGCAGAATGACTAGGATTTGAGTCCGGTTCCCATCATGTCCTGACTTTCCTCCAAATTTATCGGATTATCAGGGAATGCAAATATCACCTAGTAATGGAACGTGAGCTTCCAAAAAAGGGCCAGTAGGACCATTTGGGCTACACCACGGCCGGCATGTCCCCACGGATACTAATTTGTCAAATAATTACAAAAATGAGGTATTTGTACTTGATCGACAGTAAACAAAAATGCAGTGTTGCAGTTTAACTCACAGGGATTGCTATTACGATTCCAGGTGTAATGTCCAGATATTATGCTTTTGTGAGAGAACCATCCAAACAATGATGATACACGAAAAGACCATCATAAACTCACGGGGAATGCCTTCACCCATCTCAGCGTCGTGCGTGAACATGTAAATATTTGCAGGCGTGATTGCAACCACCTGCAATGCATGATTAGAACCCACGCGATTCAGCAACACAAATCGGAAAGATGACATCCAGTATACACACTCACTAACATTCCCAGCAAAGCACTGGGCACGGATGGAGAAACATCAACGATGCCAAGACCAGACGTGATCAGAAACAGCCCACCAGCGATTTCGGCAGCACCAGTCCAATATGTGTGGAACTCTTCATACGAAAGACCGAGGAATTCCGGTGCGGGGACTTGCCATAGACCACCCCAGCACCCCTTCGGCGGAACGATGTTGCAAAATGCACGGGTCACAGTAAAATGAGACACCCCAGCCGCGGTAAAGATCAGTCCAAGTACAAGTGGCCAAGTGTAATCTCTCCAGGCATCGAACCATCCGTCGGGGAGGATGGCATCAATTCCAGAAAGGAGGTTAATAAAAACGATGGTACCTCCAACAATAGCAGATGATAACGCGAACACTGCGTCTTGCTGTTCCGATCCGGGCTTGGCGGAAATCAGTATGGACGGATCCGGTCTCTCGAACGAAGCGGGTTCCGTCGGCGACCGCCGCGGCTCGGAACTCAATTTCACTACCCTGCGGCGATGACATCCGTCGGTATTCAAACTACGGTCAATAGATAGATCAAAAAAGTGGCGAGGGTTCGACGGGCTGACGAATCCGGCGACACTCTGATATACGACGCCAAGGTAGAGGAAAGTTGCGAATTTCATTAGCATCGCAGTTATTCATGAGATGGTGCTTCGGTCGAGCTAGCGCGGGTATGGATGGAGCTGTGTTCTTTTCTGTTCTTGGGGCCGGCCGGCCGGCGGCGCGGCGGGGCGGTGGAACAGTTCACCTCCCGCCAAAAATTGTTGCACACGACATCATTCATTCCCACCCCTAATCAAACCTCAGCGTCGTCGAGACTATGGTGCACCGTCATCAACACTTCCTACTTTTCTTGTTGGCGTCATCGGTAGATGCGACTTTAGGCGCTTGCCAATCATGCCTCATAGACCTTAGCATGACGGTCCTGCTTGGGCACAATGCCAACAATAATGACCAAGAAGTAAGCACGAATATGTCAGAAAAGCGAACATTAATCCACAGCAGCGCCTCTCCTCTTACTCTTCTGATGAATCCTCCCGGTTCTGTCGTGCAAAAAGCAACAAGAGCAACGAGGCCTCTGAATAACTTGAAATGGATGGATTCTACTGCACTGCGGTTTCTAGTGGTGCGGGAATTGATGTCGGTCGCATCCAACAATAGAGATAGAAGTCGTGCTACAAACAAGATGATGCCAACAACATCAGCGACCGTTCGCCCAGTCCGAATGAAAAATAAGAGTCGATGGTCTGGTGGATTTTTTACCGACGAGGTGTCAGAAACGAATAGATCCCTCCCCGACGATAATAAAAACGCAAACGACACAAATAATTCAAAAAGTGGAGAGGGTGAAGATGCTATGTCTGGGTCTATGATAATGGCAATCGGCTTCTACAAACAATGGATATCACCCTTATTGCCGCCTGCCTGCAGGTTCTTGCCTACCTGTTCTCAATATGGAGCGCAAGCCATTCGAGAATTCGGACCGACAAAGGGGGTGATTCTTACAGCATGGAGGTTGGCACGATGCACTCCTTTGGGAGGAAGAGGGTATGATCCACCGAAATGGCCCCCTGTCTCGTATAATTATGGCAGTTATTAGAGTTATATTACTCATGTCAATATATGTTATTACTGATTTATTTTTGGCTTTCGCACCAAATTAAGAAGTATATTCCTCCCGCCCATACTTCAAATTACATCCTGCATGGTCGCATTGTGCAACTTCAATTGCTCAATGCACTATGATGTAATAAAGCAGGCATATCATCATAGCAAATAAACAAAATTGAAACGACGAAAAAGTTGTTAAAACACCAAAACTTGCACATGAGCCGCTCAAAATATATATTATATATGGTACAAAATAAGCTAACTCACGAATTGTCTCATTTCGAATTCGAACAACGAGTTCGGTCCGGGCTCACAATCCACTTCCTTCTCCACCGGCAAGAAGTACCTAACGCCCGTGGACGTCATTTCCTCCCCCGCGACTACGCCCCCCCCCCCCCCCCCCCCCCCCCCCCNAATCGGGGCAGTCGGAGTTTCGCCAGATGACGTCACCGCCCCGGGGACACCCCGGATTTCGTCCCTGATTTCAAGTTTAAGACCACTTGAATATCCCTCGGGAGGGAATCTCCCAAATAGAACCTCAGCGCCGCATCCTGCTGCTCTCCGGCCTTCAATATCACGATCTTCTGCCTCGTGGATTCGCGCAACACCGGCTTGAATATCTTGTACAATGCGTGGAACCACTTGGGCGCGTTAATCACGAGCGTCTTGTACGACCTGCCGGGGTAATTCTCGGACATCATTTGCACGAAGCGCTTGCCGAATCCGATGTATTCCTGATTCCGCACGATGCCGAAGGTCATGCCCCGCATGTCCAACACGTTCGTCATCCCCCGATCGGGCGGTCCAGGCTCGAGTATATTCCAACAGTATTCGATGACGTATATGTAATGCATCAACAGGTCGTCTATGGTCGAATTGTTCCTACTCATTAACTCGAAGTCGAGCGCCGCCGGTCGCTGGACCAATATGACGTTACCGTGTGGATCTCGTCCGGGGAAGTAATGGGGCAATGCGGCCTTGCATACGTCGAACTTGGGATGGGGTCGGGATAATACGGTATCGACGTCGTGCTCGCGCCTCCACGCGAGGGTGGATTCGAATGCCACCCTCGCCTCGACACGGTCGTTCTTCTTCATTAGGAGGAATCGGGTGGGTATGCCATCGGGATCGTCGAGGCTGCCATCGTGCGGTTTGGTGGCCGAGAAGGCTAGGTCGTTCGGGATGGATCGACGTGTATCGCGCGACGGTACCCCCCCTAGGGCATCGTCATCGTCCGAGGTAAATGATGTCGATGACGAATTCGCGACGACGTCGACATCATCGATTACCGACGCCACCATCGCGTCATCATCGGCGTCCGGGATGTCGCCATCGACGATGACGACCGTCGCATCATCATCGGCGTCGTCGTCCACTTCCTCCTCCTCCTCCTCCTCCTCCTCCTCCGCGCTACCCCCGCGCACGCGCGAGAGGATGATATCCGCACGGCGTACGACCAGGACGGGATGTGAAGACATCGACAACGATCGATACGACCGTCGGGAAGACGGCGAGAGGACGAGAGATGGACGACGACGGAGGAAGAGGAGGAGGAGGCGCCATGCCCCCCCCCGTCTTACATCATCGCCGCCCGACGACGAGGACTTTCGGGGGGGGGGACGCTGCGATGTTATTACTATTTTGCCATCCGATGCGGGTGCGTGATAGTGATGAATATGATGATGCAATTGCGCCCCCCCGGCAACGATTGCGATGAGAGCACACAGGATTACCGATGCAAGCGCGGCGAGAGACATGGTATTGTCCCTGATTCCGTGTTTCCATAATATCACACTAGAGGACATACATCATGATATTACTATCTATTATTTTATTGTCCAGCTACCTACCTAGCTATGATGTGTCTGTATGGTGTAATAATAAATATTACTATAATAGCAACAGCGCATTGCAAATGTGGCGATTTTTGGCGATTCTCAGGACCGCAGGAATGAACTACCTACTTACCTACTATCGTAGGTATTACTATACCTAATTTCGTAGTATCGTACCTATTATTAGAGGGTACCCAAACTTAGGTATCGCAGGTCTTCCGTCGCTCCCTACCTCCCCTCCTACCTCTCTGCCATCCTCATCCACACCAACTTTCATAATATTATGAAATTATTATTTTACTACAAAACACACCTATCGTGGGCGCGATATGAGTTTGATTCCGAAGGAATTGGACGAGAAGCGACTCGCCTCGTTCAAGGCATCCCTGCTAAACCTCCGGGGTGCCATCTTGGATCAGCATCGTCGGAATCACATACGCAGGGAGGGCGGAGGCGGCGGAGGCGGGGATGATGGCGCATCTCACCCCCCGCGGCGGCGGCAGCAGCAGCAGCAGCAGCAGCAACGACGACAGCAACAACGACGACAGACCTCCCCCATCAACTACTCCGGCAACGCCAACGTCGGCAATCGCAATGCCAATCAATCGTCCGCCGCCGCGAGATCGAAATCGACGACGTCGGAAACCACCGCGGTACCATCGTCTCCGATGTCGGTCCTCCCTTCCCTTATGAGGTCCGAACGCGAGAGTCTCACGTGGGTACTCGCATGCGCGATCATGGCCGCATTCTTCGGCTTCGCCGTCGGCGCCGGTTGGCTCGCGTTCGGCCCCGGATCGTACCAGTCCCGTCGCCATCGGGTCGTTCCGGGGGGTTATAATAATATCAAGCCGATGCCGCCGCCCGCGCGCATCGCGTACGCCATGTCCTCGAAAAGGGCCAACGATACCACGTTCGTCGTCGAACACGCGACGATCTCGTCGAGGTCTTCATCGTCGTATTCGACGCCGTCGTCGTCGTCGTCGTCGTCGTCGTCGTCGGGGGGGGGGGGGGGGGGGGGGGGGGGGGAAATGGACGATGACGGACGAGTCGTCGTCGTCGGCAATGCGTGGCGAATCGAACTCGCCGGGCGTATTCGCGGCTCGTTGCCGTATCGCATCGCGACCCTCGGTAGTGGGACGAAGATGATTTCGATGGAAAAACGGAGGTTCCTATTCGCGCATACGCCTCTCTGGCCGCCCAATTGGCCGATCTTTCGCGATGTGGACGTATCTCGGGTCGACGTTAGGGCCGGGGGGGGATTATCCTCGCCGATGGTATCGTCGTTGTCGTTCGTTCTTCCGTGGCGCGGGGACCTGATACGCAAGCTCGCGAGGAGGGATAGGGCGAAGATCAACTTACGAGACGGTAGTCGTACCGTGGAACGATCGTCCTCCTTCGTGTCGTCGATACTATCGTCGATATTCTCGTCGAGTAAATCGAATCGTCCGATCGATCCGTATAGTCATCCCATGGCATTCCACGCGTTGCGCGAGTACGTGATACGATTCGACAACGGATACGTCCATCCCGACTTGGGTTTGCTCATTCCTGCTCCATCGGGTGAGTGGTCACGCCGCGAATATATTATTGTATATGCCGATGTAATGAAACTTCATTTTTTCCATGCTTGCCCGTTGTTGTTGTTGTTGTTGTTGTTGTTTTTTAATACGGCACATGATCGTCGGGTTTAATCTCTTGCATTTTCTCTCGCAGGTGCAGACAGGGGTCTCGGCATGGTCAGCGACTCGTACAGCAAATGTCAGGTCCATTGCTTTCCCGGGACGGCGGAGGAGAAGCTCAAAGGGATGATGGAGGCCCAAGCTCGCTCGGAGCAATCGGAAAGGCAGAAGCGCATCGACGCAGAGTTGATGGAGGAAATGGTTAAGGCATATCCCGATATGGCCGATTCATCGTTCGGTGCAAATTTTGGGAATGCCGCTTCTTCCCCTCCTGGTCGCGAGGAGGAATCGTACGAAAGATCCTTGGATCCGATACGGAACACTACTACCTATGCGGGCATAAGGGCGGCGGTACAAATCCAACAATCTACATCTCCCCACGATAGTCCATACGCGCAAAGCGAGATCCTCCTACGCATCCCCCTCGAGGCCCAAATCACGCGCAAATCCGCGCTCGAGACGCTCGTGCCGATGGTTCCCAATGGAATGAACGGACTAGAAGAGCTCGACGACGCGTTCATCCTCGCGCTGTACCTGGCCCACGAACGCGGTTTGGGGGCCAAGTCCCGCATCTGGCCGTACGTCGCCACCCTGCCGCCCAGACCCACGTGCGCGCTCAACTGGGAATGGAGGCAGTCCGTCGTCGACGTCGTCACGGCCATGTCGGTGGGGATGGGCACGGACGTCCTCGGTTGGCCCAACGAAATCGCCAAGGCCGCCGAAATGGCCGAGTTGATCGCGACGACGCTCGCCGCCGCCACCGCCGACATGAACCTCGCCAAGCGTCACGGATCGCCGGCGGAGGACGTAACCGACAACATACGATGGGCGCTGTGCCAGGTGGCGAGTCGGGCGATCGCGGGACGGAGTGCCCACGGCAGTCTGCGCCTCGTGCCCGTGATGGACATGATCAACCACGACGCGGCGGCGGGCAAGTTCACAGAATTGACAGGCGAGGAGAAGCTGGAGGACGGTTCTTTCCTGGACGCGGATGAGAATCACGCTGGTACATTCGTGGTAACGAGCCGAAGGCACGGAGAGAGGAAGCCGTTGAAGAGGGGGCAGGAATTGATGGCCAATTACAATGTCCCAAACTATAGTCCTCTGGATTGGTTCATCAACATGGGATACATCCCCCCAGAACGAGCGGGGAAATGGACCATGCTGGAAGCGGCGTTGCCGCGTAACTATCGCGGTGGATTCTCTCGCAAGACGAACAACGTCGTGACGAATAAAGCTTTTGGAGCGCTCGGTTCTGAGCCAAAAATACAAATCATACGTAAACATTCGTAACGTGAATCATGTTCAATATGAAGAGAAATGATAGCACGAGAGCGCAATTGATTCTAGATCTAATAAGAAGATATCCTACAATTTTCCGTGATTCTTTCACATTATCAGTCCTTGTAATTGTCGAACGGGGATTGCTTCCCTGATGGTGGGCATCTGAAGGTGACTAAATCTGGCGCTGTGTTTACCCTGTTTTTGACAGTTGGCACCGTTGCCATTTCTTTATTCCATGCACTCTCGCCTCGCACTATAGAGTTGACATCGTCATTGTAGGTGCGTTAATGCGGTGGCACATTTGTCTCGCAGGCGGTGCTGCACGATCGATTCCCTAATTAATCAGAAAGTATTTCGAGTATGTCGGAATATAAACAATTATCATCTGCATGACAGATGAAAATTTTAAGCTTTCATTCCTTGTAACTGTCGAACCTCATTCAGACGAATCAAATGTGCCTCTGGCATATCAAACAAAACACTATTGTTTCGTCGAAAACTACCAAGAATGTCGCCACCAAAAAATCTTGAGCTAGAAGTAACCAATCGTCGTTCGCCCTGGACATTAACGTCAACAACATTTACTGATCCATTTTCAATCTTCCATAAAGCGGACTCGGCAAGGGGTGTGTCATTCACCATAGACAACAGTATCCGAAGGTAGGTAGAGTGGGACACTGCCAGTATTGATGATGGAGAAGATGCAGACGACGCTGCAAGTTTCCCTAATTCTTCCAGTGATCGGGCCGCACGCTCAAAAACTTCTCTCCCCGATTCTCCCTCGCCCGTTCGGCTATCGAGGTTACCTATCGACCATCTGGCAAAGGTTTTCATCATTTCCATCTTAAAATTCTTCACATTCTTACCCTCGAGCGACCCGAAGTCCACCTCCTGCAGGGATGCCAACTCCCCGTACATCTTGAATACCGATGCATCGCGTGCAGTAGCGGTGACGATTTCTGCCGTTTCCCTAGCCCTTCGCAGCTTCGAATAAACTGCTAGTTGAGGAAACGCGCCACGACTGGCAGATTTGCTTAATCTAGATACTGCCATTCCCAACCTCTGCGCTTGCATGAACCCATTATGATTTATTGGGGGGTCGACCCTGGCCCCTTGGACCAAATGCAGCCGGTTGTTCTCGGTTTGGCCATGCCGGCAGAGGTAGAGGCGGACGCAGCCCGGGGTAATCGGAGGAAGATCGAGTAGACAATCGAAATTTCCATCTACAGGAAGGGTAGCAACGACAGCATCTGAGTCGCCGCTTTCGATGGCATTTAAAGGAGGAGTAGCCCCCGTGGCAAGCACCGCAACCAATAATGTTTGCAGAAATTTCCGGCGTTCACCGCGGGCATTCACGATAGCTGATTTTTGGTCCAATATCGGGCATGAAAACGACACCACGGAGGCAGGGGAGACGAGGAACAAGAGTGCCGCCAGAGCGGCTATTGCATGAGTGGATGTCATTATCTCTATCACAGCTACCACGTAAGTTTGGTGTACTTACGAGGAATACGATAAAATACCATACCGATCATAATACTAATACCTCCGCTACACACTGGCACCACAACATGCCCTCTACCGTTCAACATGAGCGACGACGAATCTTCATCCTCCGAGGACATCCCCCTCTCTGCACTTGGAAAGAAGGCGAAATATGACGATTGCGACGAAGCGGAATTTGAAGATGATGAGGAGAATGAAATGGGAAATGAACCCAATGACGATTCCGATGATTTTATAGTGGAAGACGACGACGACGACGACGACGACGGAGACTACAACAGCGATTCAAGCGACGACGTTCCACTCAGCTCGCTGAAGTCTCCCAAAAAGAAGGCGACCCCTACCACCGAAGTCAAACCTTCAAAAAAGTCAGCGTCGGCTAAGAAGGACGCGCCCAAAAAGAAGGCGACGAAGACGAAGACGACCAAGTCGAAATCCTCCACCCCCAAGAAAAAAACCTCGTCGACGAAAAAGGCCTCAAAGGCAGCACCGTCTTCTTCCGCTTCCACCAACTACCTCTGCGCGTCTAGTGAGCTGTATTCCCGCTGTGATAAAGGCAAGCTGATTCAATCCCTATTGGTACGTTGGTGGTATGCGTACCAGTGGCCAGATCCGAAGACCATCCCTGCATCCACCCCTAAGGGGGGGTACGATGCCCTGGACGGCTTTCCGGGAGTTTATATCTGCACGCAGGGGAGTAATGTGGGAAAATTTTTGGACAAACGTGATCGCGATCAAGCTCCGTCGTTCAAAAATTTTGCGAAGAAGGATTCGGAGGAGTTGAAGGATATGCTTTTGCGTGCCATCGAGAGACAAATAAAGGACTTAATCAAGCATGAGGGGGAGGGGACCGACGCAGAGAAGAATTTGAGAGCTTTGGAGAAGTGGACAATGAAGTTGAATTGTTCCAAGGCGGATAAGGAGGCTGAGAAGGTATTAAAGGCCAAGAGGCTTACGCTTTCGTGATGACATCAGTAGCCCATCCTAATTAGTATTCATTTTGGATTCTAACTATCTCGTAATGGTTCATCTTGCAAGAAAATTTGGTTGGATATTACTGCGTACGTATTTTTAAAATTGCCTTTGATTATGAAAAATCTTAATTCTATGTTCGCAATTGACGAAGATGACTGCCACATTTATTTAATAGAAATCGTACTCACCTGAGGACACGACCATTAATGGTATCACACTAAGTTTTTATTTTATTTTGAGGTAAACCTTCGCGTGTCACTTTCTTTAATCACACCGCAAAGAATGGAGCTTTTCATTCCCATCGCTATATTTTGTAGCTTTTTTATACCCATCTATTGTTTTTTGACTTTATTAATATCACACGTATTTGTAAGGCCTGTCAAAAATACTCATCATATAGTTTTTCACTTTGTCTTTATCACACCAATCGTTTAACTTCCAAGTACTCACTGTCAGTTGAGAAGCCCAATTTTGGCAAGGAAGGTCTCGTTGCACGCCTCGGCCATAGGCTTTTTGAACATCACACCTACTTTTTTCTCTCCTCTCCAATATCACACCTCTTATTCCACACTAGACATTTCATCACATCTTCTTGTCCTTCAATTGGATCATAAGTCATCAACTTTCACCCAGGGTGCAAATCATCTTGCCACACCACTAAGAAGGGAGATGAGGATACACCCAGCAGCTCGCGAGTGTTGACTTGATGTACAAAACAGTCTCCTGTACCCAATGACTCTTTCACAACAAGCCGCAGCACCACCACATCCTTCGCTACCACCCATCCACAGAGAGGGAACAATAAAGGTGCACCATGCAGTAAATCTTATCAAAACATTGTTGACAAGGGCCCTGCTGCACAACCCCTGTTCCCTAATCATGAAATGATTCTATGGCAGAAGGGGAAGCAGGTGAAGACCGGTGTTAGGGGATCTGGTGGAGAAACGTGATTTTTCAAATGGCCCCAACTCCACTTCTGAGTGTTTAAAGCTGCTTTAAAAGGGGCCAATATAATGTCCTGAATGTTTTATTGAAAATATTGACCAGAACCCACCCTTTGGTTTCACCAAACATTGAAACCTTCTGCACAAACAGAATGCCATGCTATTTTGAGCTGTATTCAAAAGGGAGAGCACATACATGCAAAACATTTGAAGTATGTCAAACTGTTCATATGTATGCCTGTAAGATGTATGTAAATTTTTGTGAGACTATTCTACCACTAAATGGTCCGTTGGGGCTGCGGCAGATTCTTGACTAGGACTACCAAATTAACTATGTGTGATAGTGAAACTATACTAATATTAAATGTATACTTTAAATCACGAGGATTGTTCCCACACACAATTGAAAGATGCCCTTAATGTAATGGGGCAAGTTTCTATCTCAAAGTGGTTTGTTGAGGCTATGACAGGGTAGTAGACAACATGGTCAGGGGGGGTACCTACAAAAATGGTGGGAAATAAATACTACCTAGGAATTCAGTACAGTATACAGAGGAATTCAATAAGGCTCAATAAATCATTGTTTCATTCTACTCTTCCTCCTCCTTGTCCTTCTCCTCCTTGCTGCTCCCAACTGATGTCATCATTGTTGTTGACACCATCTTCAGCCGTGGTCACTATCCCTTCTTGGTTGAGAAATCCAATTGAATTCTGGTTTCCAGACTTTTTTTGGCCCTTTTCCCATTTTTTGATTCCAATCGGAAGGTGCATTCCCACCACTTTTTTTGTACTCCAAATTATGTTCCCATCATAAATTTTCCATTTTTTTTCCTCAGAAGAATCTTCCTGCCCTCTAACTTGACCATGAGGCCCTGATCCGATGCCCACATCATTGTCCATACCTCCCCCGGTTCTGAGCGGGCCTTGTTACCAAGAGGGCGGCAAGTGAGGCTCTGGTGGAGGGGCAGTGATGTAGCATTCTTGCACCCCAGGATGACGATGATGACGACAACAATGAGATCACTGGCGGCAGGGGGGGATGGGTGGAGGTGAGTGCCACCGCCAATGAGATGAGGAATTAGGTGGCAATGATGACAACAACACAGAGGATGATGAAAACAGGGAGGGGCTCAAGTGAGCAGATGACAAGGATGACGGCAAGGATGATTATGATTATGATGACAATGAGGGCATCAAGGTCAGAGGTGATGGTGGTGAGGTTGCGGTCGCCATCTTGATGTTGTTGGGCGTCATAGTTTGCTTGCTCTATGTGGGGGCAAATACCGCCACCTCCACCATGATGGACAATGACCAAGCACCACCCAGGAGGGCCGAGCCAATGATGCAGTGTGAGCACCTTGGCTACAAAGTCAAACCATATGCGATTAATAAAATAAATATATTTTTTTGCTTGAACAGAATAACACCTATTAGTGGTCGGGCAGGAACAAGAAATTCCTGCCTCGTACTATTTAACGTAAGAATGAGTATAAAAAGTGTAAGTAAAAACACACAACTAACAACTAGTTTTAACCTACCAGCAATTATTGTACTTTTTTGGTAACAAAAATTAATGATTTTCATAGCACAATATGGACCCTCTATTTAGCTCATCAATGCAATGAGCTTCATCAAAAAGTGTTAATATGAAAGTTGTAGCCAACAAGCTCAGCTAATTTTTGATGTCATTGGATTTTTGAGTTGACAAAAATTGGCAAATATATTAATTTTTTACGAAGCCTAAAAAAAATGGTCGCATATATGTGACTATAACAGTTATCCTGTTAATGAATATGATGGCATATCCATGCTCATGAGCACCATCCTCCTCCATGGATGATGGGCCAACATTGATGTGGCAACATCATGGATGTCCTTGTCCTTGTTGTCCTCATCGCAATCAATGGGACGTGGTCCAATGTAGTAGGCATGTGATGACCGACAACATCCTCATTGTCATGCCAATGCATGGATCTACCACCCTAAACCTCCCGATTTTACCACCCTCCCTGCCCTCCTCAGCATCCTCGGCCAGCCCATTGTTACCACGGTCCTCTCCTCCTTTGCTCTGTCTCCATCCTTGTCATCATCTTTGTGCCCAAGGCCCGGCTGATGTTGTCATTGTCATCATTGTCATCCACCCATGATGACAATGACAATGACAATGAAGATGACAATGATGATGCCATCTTCCTCCCCCCTCTACCCTGCACTGTTTGATTGTTGTGTTGAAACAACAACGAACAGGGGAACCATAATTGCCGCCCATCAATCATGTCAAATGCCGCCATGACCTCTTGCCATTCACGTTGTTGCAGTGCACCAGTCTCCCCATCTGCCATCTCCGACAACCCCTGGCATCCGCATGTCCCATTTTTGGATGCAGCGATGGCTGCTGTAGTTGTTGCCATTGTCATTCGTCATCCCCCATCAGATGACCCTTGCATTTGGCATCAAAGTGGGCACCCTTGCTCCCCCTCGCCCCCACTTCCACCCCCCCCTTGCCCCACTCTGGCATTCTTTGTTGTTGTTGTCAGCCATCCTCTGGGGGGAATGATGCCACCACCTACTCCTCCGCCTTCTCCTCTGTGTGACGGCGGGTGCCAGGGGGTGGCCATTCAAATACCATGTGGTGGTCCGACCCCCTAAAATTATCCCTGATTATGGCATTGTCAGTGGATTTGGGTCTATCAGCGCCACCCGTCACTAGCCAACAGTATGGTGCATCTGAGGATGCCAGGGGATGGTTGGCCGGTAACCGAAAGTGTGCCGACCAAGTTGATTTTGGGCGGTGGTCCAACCACCTACCCCACCACTCAAAAATCCACCCCACACAACCTCCCCACAACCACCTCCAATTCTTGTGTCGCCGGCCTTTTTAGACAAAGCCGTGCAATCCATTGCACACATATGGTGTGGAGGGGCCACAAATGCATGGGGAAGGCCATACCTCACAAGACTAAATAATCCTTCTGGCGAATTAAATGTATTCTACAGTACCAATTTATTGTAACTAGCGTAGTTTTACTTTATCTAATGTGCAGAAACCTACAA
>JALLPB010001019.1:0-11662 GCA_036939975.1 Cyclostephanos tholiformis | reverse complement strand
GTTATAACACATTTACGAAGCCCTAAAAAAAGTGGACGCAGATCTGCGTCCATAGGGGTTAAGCTGTTAATCATGCAAACTTTTCAGGCAACTAGTCAATCAGGAAAAAATGAGTCAATCAGGCAAGTGCCTTTTTTAAATTCCTTACAAATAACTAAACAACAAACAACACCAACAAGATGGCTGCCAGGCATACTGCCACAGGTGGCTGTCTTCTGCTTGTTCTGGCACGATTTGCCTCCTCTCCACATTGTGGGCGATGGCGGGTACACTCGCTTTGGTTGTTTTCATTCTAAAGGGGGTGTGTGGGGTGCCTAAATGGCAGCTCATCAAAAAAGAGAAAGAGAGGAAGGGTCTTGGCCTTTGATGGCCATCATTTTGTGGGACAATGCAACAACCAACTGTTGTCAGCATTAGCAGTACATTACATATTGGGGAGGGCATGCAACCATAGCAGAACATGCCAGGGGGGTGTTTTGTCATTGTTTGGGGTTGCAAATAAACCAACAAAATTAACTGAAAGAGGGATGTGGCCATGATGGTAGGTGACCGCCGTTTGGCCAAGCAATGTAGCAATCAGCTGATAGTCACCATTGGCGGTGGGGGGATGTAGGGAAAGGCATGCGACTACAGCAGAATGTGTCGGGGGGGGCGTTTTGGCATCATTTTGGTTGACAAATTAAGTGGCACAAAAATATAAGAATAAAAATTTGTTGAGGCCTTAAACGACCACCAAACAACAGAAAACCACCTAACAATCAACTGAAAACATGCCGGCAAGAAGAAAGAGGAATGGTACAGGACAAGCAACCGGGGGGGGGGAGGGTGTGGGGGGATCATGATTAAATAGATTTTGAGATGGCCGAGTTGGGAATATGGTATTAAATTAAATTAATCAATGATAATTAAATAATTTTTTTTCGCAGCCGATTTACATATTCAGAAAAAATCCTTCGACATCGCCATCAATAATCCCATCACAAAGATGGAACCACAAGAGTTTTGCCTTGTTTGCTGTAGCCAAGCCACCAGACCTGGCAAATGATTCCACCATGGTGGTGTTCTTTTTATTTTGGTTGTGGACATTCATCATCCTTTTGTACTTATTCCTATGTAGAAAACGAATGAGATATTTTTATTAGATTTTTAAAGAGTACAATATTACTCTAGCTCTCTAATAATTACTACTCATAATGTAAAGAACAGACTCTCCAAAATGCAACAAATTAGTGCCAACATTCTGGATTTATTATGAGCTGAAGTCGCCTAAAAATATACCAAAATGCTCGCTCAATATTTGACAGCCAGTCTGCTCTACTTCCATGCAATAATTATCTCCATTTTCAAGGTCTACCTTCAGCTTTTTTGTGTAGACAGCTGTCATCAAGCCTTTAGAATACCTAGGTAGATCTGTCACATCTAATATCGAATCTTGGTAGAGTTGATATTAGATGATTCCAGAATCATCTAGATCCGACTCTAGATGATTCGGCAGTTATCTCATATCAAATCTAGATGATTCCAAGGTCATCTGGGTTCGATGTTAGATGATTAACCCTAATGTAGATTCAAAATTAGATGGTTGATCAGACCATCTAATTTTGAATCTGGAAATCAAATTTAGAGCAATTGCTGACACCTCTGCAAAGGTTTGCTTTCTCGTAGTACATCCTACATTCCTTTTGTGAGAAAGGCATCCTAAATCTTATGCTCAACTGCATTTATGGTCATTTTATGGTTCAGATTAATGAACTAGATGTGCATCCAAGGAACTCGGATGCCATCCCTTGATTCTTTCCTAGGTACACAGATGGTGTTCTTGATTGAATCGTGTTTCTCACAGATTCTCTCTGGAATTGATATTAGATCCATCTAATATTGAATCCAGCGATGAATGAGCGAGATTTGATATTAGATGGTTGATGATGTCATCTAATATTGAATCTGGATTCGATATTTGATGACTGTGAACCATCTAATATCGAATTCGGATTCAATATTAGATGACTGCAAAACATCAATTATTGATTCTGGATTGGATGTTAGATGTCATAGTCGATGATTCGATATAGGGCCACAAAATGGCCATCTAATATTGAATCTACCTATCTAGACTCAATCCTACCAAGATTTGATATTACATGGCAGCTAATCTTGGGTAGCTATTTAGATTCAATATTAGCTGTACCAGTACCAAACAATAGCTAAGTAAAATCAATTAGTTGACCTCTTTACAATGGAGAGCATAGCAACCAGTGCAGAGGGGTGTCAAGTGGTCACAGGAGCAGTACGTCCTGCACTTATTTTGGCATCCTTGGCACCTCAGGTGGAGGTATTCAGTGTTGACAATTTTAAATATGCGGGTGTCCGGATTCCAACTTCCCTTGTTCAGCTTTTTCTTCACCATCCTACTATGATTTGCATTCCAAACCCTCCTAATGCATACAGGAGCCACCTCTGGTGTTGGTGGGGCATTGAGGGTGTTCTCCATCATCTGCTGCACAAGTTTCCTGCAAAATTTGAAGTGGGGACTCGATTTTTTGTTCTTTGCCCTAGCCCGTGACTGCACCTCATTCACCTCAGCAACTGAGCAAAGAAAGGTAAATTGGTGCATTGCTCACCACTTCATCCCCCAAACCTCCTCCAAACCAATTGGGTCATGATGACGATTGTTGACATCATCAACCAAGTGTTTCACTTTGCAGTAGCAAGAGAAGGGCTCCATGTGCTTAAAACTTTTCCACTCCCCATCATCCTTCCAGTAAGTTGGGTGGTCCTGGACTGTCTCGACCATGCCATGAGTTGACATGATCTTACTCACATACTTATCATCTTGGCAACAATGCACCCGGAACTCAATGTTGTCATGTTCTGCAACAAGAGTCTTGCAATGTCCGAACGTGGCCTTGTCAAAGTAGCCATTGATGACCTCCCCCTGAACTCCCCATGGCAGATTCCTCCTAATCTTGATGTATGCTTGGAACCAAATGCCATGCTTGTGGCATTCAATCACCCCCTCCCAAACACACAATCCACTGTTGCCAACAACAACCTTCCCAGAGCTATGGATTGGCTTTGTCATCTCCAACATAGTCATTGTCATCTTTCTCAACCCCACTGGGAACTCCAACAGGAATGCCCAGGAGCCATTAACTTTCTTTGGCCGATCCTTCCTCTCAATGAGCTTCACCTACCACATAATTGGCTTGCCATCATTCCCATCAGCAATCAAGTAACAATACTTATTGCCAAGCAGGCAAGGCTTCCGGATGACACACATGAACCCCGGACAGAACTTACTGAGCCAGGAGCTCATTGACTCATTGAGGATGTTCAGCCATGAGGGAACATAATTGTCAGCATAAAGTTGATTGAAGAATGCATCAATCATTGTACGTACCTTGTGGAAATGATTGACAAACCCCTTGTGATGTACCATCAGTGCAGCAACGTCAGTGAACCGCAGCGCTGTGGTGATCTCCTTGTATCAAATCAGCCCCAAGACTGCATTGAGATAGAAAGGGGCTCTGTCAAACATCAACACCAGCTCCTTGATGCCTTGGAAACATGCCATAAAAAAGTTGCACCCGAGCCACTTATAAAACTCCCCCAGCATGAGTTTATTCTTCAAGTGGTCATTCATTGTGGGGAGAATCATCATTTCAACATACTCTTCCAGGAATGCCATCCGGAACAGCTCCATCTTGGTGTAAGCGTCAATCTTGTCCCATCAATGTTGAACCCACTTACAGGGGAGGGTCACCGCCCTAATTGAGGGGCTCATTGTCGTAATTGATATCAATGCCCTCCTCCCAAAGTTCCACAATGTGCTTGGCAAGTCTGTCCCCAACTCTGATGTTTGGATTGACATTGGTCAATGCAGCGTGGTCATTGTCATGGTGTATTGACTGAGGAGGGGCAACAATGACAGGTGCATGCTCACTCTTGAACGATACCTCCGGGGCAACGTTGACAAAGAAGTTCTTTTTAATGATGAAGCATTTGCCATCAATGTCCGGCACGGTCACAAGGTAGCAAGACTGCTGCCTCCTTGTGACCAACCACATCACCTAGCCAGTGATGATGGCACCCGTCACACGTGCCGTGCCCATGTGTTGGGGGGGTACTTATCTTGAACCTGGTCGCCCGGGAGAAAGAAACAGGCGCTGCTGGAGCCAATGGCTCCAATTCCACCAAACTTCTTCGTTGTCGCTATAAAATCTATGTATTCCTACGTAGATTTTGATTCACAACCCCACAACAAGTTTTTTTCTTATTTTACTTTATTATTACAATTAACCTGAATGAGGGTTTGTGATGATAATATCATAGATAGCCTCATCTCCACATCACTCTTGTCAACAAAACGTCCACTAGGTTTGTCGCAAACTGACCATTTCCCACGCCATGGCAGATGAATTTTCTGAGTACTGTTTGGTAGTCAAGATACCAATTGGTACCACCCAACCAAATATCCTACTACAGGTGGAGTGGTTGTGCACACTTTTGTGAGTTCTGTGTTGAGATTGAAAGCCAAGTTCTATGTAGGAACTATAGAAAAAACTAATTTATCTACTTAGCACTTCAGCTTCCCATTTATGAGACCTGTCATTTTTGATTGCCTAAACTGCATATCCAATGATACGTAGACCTCATATTTTTATCTCAACACACTCACACAAAGGGGCACACAACCACAACATCACCATGACAATGCGGAAAATTCATCAAACATAAGATATCTATTCTTAATCAGCTGCCACATCATTGTCATTGTCCATCTATGTCCATCATCTAGTCATCCTCATCTAGTCATCCATTGTCAGCCATCATCATCCATTGTTATTGTCTTCCATCATCATCATCATCATCATCATTCATTGTTGTTGTCATCATCTTTTGGTTGTTTTTGTTGATTGAGAGATTTGGTTACACATGGTGAGCAATCATGGCAAAACAAAGCAACACAACAATCAATTTTTGTCACACCTTTCCTTGGGGGGCCCAACCATTTGCAAGCAATGCTCACTGGTTGATTCCATCCCAGCCCCACTCCTGTCCTTTGTAAAGTTGCCCCCCATTCACTGGTTGAGGCGCGTTGAATACCGTAGGGATTTTCTTGGGAGGGGTTCATTGTCATCGTCCTCCTCAAAACCCATGTTTCAAATGAGGGTGATGTCTTCTGCCCAATTTTGGGCATTGACAACAAATTCCGCAATCTCTATGCTGTCCTTGTTGATTGCAAGAGGAGTAGTGGAAGGCATCATCCATGGCTCATCCCAAATGGGGAGTAATCCCCTTGCTCCAGCACCATCACCCATCACTCAGCACAACTCAGCATGCCAAGGATGGTTGCACTCTGAAAAAAAATGGGCTGAATTTTCTTTCCCTTCTGCCATGTCATCTCATGGCTAATGGCAATGAGATCCTCAAGGTTTGGTCCTTCTTAGGATTGACAATTGCCTTGGCACCTACCTGCACCAGATGGAAGTATTGAATCTTAATGGAGCAGCATGCTTTCTTGCCAATAGCAAGCATTGCCCTTGCTGCCTGGGGGCAGCATGTCATGGTTGTCAATTTTTTTGATGGGTGGTCAAATACAGCACTCATTTTTTGGTGAGGCATGATGAGTAATTGAGTTTTTTTACCATGACAATACCCCATAGCACTGCTGAAGAACAGCAAATTCATCCCCTAAGAAACCATGGCAAACAAACAACATATTAAGATGCAGCCATCTACCCACTATTCATGATTTGCCAATATGCTGGGGGGGCAACAACATCCGATGCAATCAGAACACATTACCCGATTAAGTATGATAACTTAATCTAGTATACCTGCTTTAGAAAACAATTGAGAACTGGCAGGAAAGGGAAAAAATACATCAGAAACTGATCCCAATGTGATTTCGATAGGGCATGAAATCCTGGTCATTCTATGCCTCTAGATTAGCTCATTTAATGAGGCTTTCAAGTTGATAATAATGGTTATATTTTAAATATCAATTCAGCTTAAGTAAGTTGTTAGATGTATCATTTTTTAGATATGTAGAAGGGGGGGCAAAAATAATAAGTGTAGAGGTCAAAATCTATTCTCACTTTGGTTTTGGATTGTAAGAAGCATGATTGTTTCTTAAAAATTTTAAGTGAGAAACAATTATGCTTCACACCCATCCAAACCAATTTGGATGGTGCAACTACACTACACGTAAGACGTATTTTTTTTAAGTATTTATTTTTACTTAGTCTAAACTACAATACTACTATACTTACCTGTTCAAAACTATGATACCTATCTTCCTGAAATCATAGTGATCATGGTGACCTCTCCCCATGTCCAAAGTCAAGCTAAAACTTGACTAAGACAAGGGCAACATCGGCAATAAAGTATCACCGGATAATTAAGCTTAGTGCACATGTTTTTATGCAGTGGCACTGAAAAAGAACAAGTAATAGCATGAGACCACAACTGTACTCCACCACCACCTGTAGAAAATAGACAATAAAATAGAGAAATCCTTAGTTATACCAATAAAAATTATATTGCCGTGTTGCAACAACCATGGTCTATTGTGCGATGTATGGCAATTGGACTTATGTGAATTGGAGCCGCTGGAGGGCAATGGGTGGGAGGGGACCATGGTGGTCATGCTTTTGTATTTTTGTCGTGGGTTGTGATTTTTAGGTGTGGGAGTGGTGGTTGGTTTTTGAGAGTCCACCGTTGGTCTCAGATGATTCAAATAAAAACCCTACATATGTAGGGTTTGGTGTGACATATAGCCTCTAATTTTTCTTTTGAAATCTCTCCTACATCCTACATTTATAGGGCTTTTGTATAAATAAAACTGCATATTCCCCATTTGTTTCTAAGAAGCAATTTGATCCTTTAACCAAAACAAGGCCAAAATTATTAGATTTTTCTGTACATTCTAAATAGGACTGTGGTATCCAAATATAGAAAAAAGAAATATGACAAGATAATCCCAATTTTGTACATAATAAATTGTAGCCCTATGGGATTCTCTCTCTGGGACATAAGATGATGATGTAAAATTGGAAAGATAAGACAATTTTTTGAATTTTTTTAGATGACTAGGTGAAAGTAAATAATGGAAAGCAGTTGGATATTGGCTGTCTTATTTTTGGACCAAAACGTCCCATTTAGTGCCATCCCAAGGGAGTAATGTTGCTGCTTCTGATGGATCTCCATGGTCGACCAGGAGGAGGAGGACATACTTGCAGTGTACATTATTGGCAATGGAATTATGACTTGCAAGGTTGGGTTTTTGCCGTGCCATCTTGCACTTTGTTGAGCTGACAATTATGACGGGGCATAATGAAGAGCATTGGGCAATGTCTCAAGCTTGCGCTGCAAGATGTGGAAATTGCAGTTTCCTCCAAATAGTATGATACAATACAAAAAACAAGGCAAGTGTTAGTATTTGATTTACATCAAAAATCACCCGGCCTGCCACTCACCCTTTAACATGATCATGGAGGCACAGTCACAGTAATAGCAATTGTGATGCGCTTCAAGTTCAAGGCTGGCATGCAAAGGTTGATGGTGTGCATGCCAACCCTACCAATTCATTCTGAAGAATATTAAGTGATGAATGGGGTTTGATCACATAGTTCAGATCCCGGTTTGGTCCAATGAGTACAGTTCTAATCACATCAAGGAATTGGAGAGCCTTGGCCTCAACCTCACTTGGATGGCACTGTGACTTGTGGGTGGCCATATGATGCACAAGCCTGTTCTTTTTTATGAAGCATGAGATAGACATCTTTGCCACATGCTCAGACTTCTCACTCAACTTGGGTTTCAAGGAATGAGCCTTTTGCATTAGGGTGAAATAGTTGACAGGGAAGCTTCCCATACCACTCATCAATAAAAGCTATTAGTGGCACTTATTTGTCCATGAGATATTAATAGGCCTGGGATGAAGTGACAGTGTGTCATGCCTTAAGGTTGCAGCCAACTGGGTCTGTTGCTTCTTCTAGCAAGAAATCATTGATTAGTTGATGCTAAAAGCAGCTGAAGCTTGGGCATATTCAAGTTGCTTGACTTGTACTATTTTCTTGAAAAAAATGCTTTTGGGGGGGTTTTCCTGTTGTTTTGTCTGTTGATTGACTGCTTGTGTGGGTCTTCTCGACCCTTATTTTTAAGTCTATTTAGGACACTTAATATGTGTATATCAATATATTTCACTTTATCAAATGAAATTAATATTGTCTCTAGGCACCATTGTTCTTCCACATGTTCTTTGCTTGTGGATTCCACTTGGACTTTCAGGTTGCAAACAAGTCTCATTCCAATTTATCTTTACTAAATACACCAAATGCCCATCCACAGCAAATGAAAGTGCACAAACACTTTATATTCATCTAATATGTGGATGTGAGATACAGAGAGGTGTGGTTTACAGCCTCAAACATAACACCGTATGTTTGAACTCACCCTTACCCCCAATTCCCAAAATTTGGCCCTCACCTGCAGATGTTTAACAGTGTAAGGGTGCACCCATATACCCATCCCCAGAAACAGCACATGAAGGTGCTCAAACACTTGCATTACATCCAATTTGGATGTGAGATACAGAGTGGGGTGGTTTATAGCCTCAAACAACACACCATAATGTTATTTGATCTCACCCTTACCCCCAATTTTTCCAAAATTTGGCCCCCACCTGCACAGGGGTAAGAGTGTAAGGGTGCACCCATATGCCCATCCACAGCATATGAAGATGCTCGAATACGGTATATGCTACATACATCCAATATGGATGTGAGCTACAGAGAGGGGTAGTTTACAGTCTCAAGAAATGACACCATGATGTTATTTGATCTCACACTTATGTCCAATTTTTCCAAAATTAGCCCCCCACCTGCACAGGTGTAACAGTGAAAGGGCACAACCATACGCCAATCCACAGCATATGAAGGTGCTCAAACACTTGCATTACATCCAATATGGATGCACAAAGCAGAATGGGGTGGTTTACAGCCTCAAACATGACACCATAATGTTATTTGGGCTCACAATTTCCTCCCACTTTCCAAAATTAGGCCCCCATCTGCACAGTGATAACAGTGTAAGGGTGCCCCCATAAGCCTGTCCACATCATATGAAGGTGCTCAAACACTTGCATTACATCCAATATGGATGTACAAAGCAGAGTGGGGTGGGTTTACAGCCTCAAACATGACACCAAAATGTTATTTGAGCTCACCATCACCCCTATATTTCCAAAATTAGGCCCCCACCTGCAGAGATGTAACAGTGTAAGGGTGCATTCTTATGCTCATCCACACCTTCTTCAATGTGATCAAACACCGTGTATATATCCAATATGGACCCAACCAGCTCATCAATGTTGATTGTTATTTTTAATGGCGGGTCATCATAGCAGCTTCTTCTTCTTTGTCTATAGGCTGCAGTGGCAACAATGATACGACAGCATTGTTGCTATTGTCATCATCGTTGGGTTTTGCTGGGCACATCCCCCCTGTGCTGTCTCCCTTCCCCCCCCACCTCCCTTGCACATCCTTTTGTTCTCCCTTGGGTCCTCCTGATTGAGTTTATTATTATTTTTTATGGTTGTCCGGTGGTTTGGTATCAGCAATGGTGGCAATGTCAATGTCATCATTTCATCGTCATCAACATTTTGACTCCTTCATCATGCTCTTCTCCCCCCTGCTGTCTCCCCCCATCTCTCCCACATTGTCCCCCATACACCCTTCCATTTCCTGTTAATTCCTCCCAATTGAGTTGATTGTTCTATTTTTAGGTTGTCCGGAGGCATGGCATTGACAATGACATAATAATCATCATCATCAACCCTAACCCTAATCATCTTCCACCACCCAACACCACCTCCCAATGCCTCCACACTGCCACTATCATCCAACGTCACTACCACACCACCCCTCCTATGCCATTTTCATCCATATTGATTATTGCATGCTGATTTTGTTCTACCCTGTGCAATCAGCAGTGCACTGTAAATTATTCAGCCTGCTGAGGAGATTGTCAGAGGCATTACGCTTTACTTTCATCCATTGAAATATTGCCATTGTGATGAGTGATAAAAAATAGGGCCAATGGGGGGGAGTACAGATATCATGGTCAAACACATAGGGTCTGGGCCTTGGTTGTGGGTTGTGATTTTGCAAATCTCTTGGGCCCAGAACAACCAAAATATTTGATCCAAAAACATCTTGATAACTTGTAGTACAAAGTTCCATCTTCCATTCCATCTAGCCCAATCCAAATGCCCCTCTATTGTGCTGAAATACTCTTCCAAAAATGGGGTCTTTGAGCCTGGTGCCTATCCATGAAGCATGAACTAATGAAAAAATTCCATCTTAATGGAATTTGTATTTTCTATTTCTTGATATTTCTGGGTGGATGAGACTTACTCTAAATGATATTAGACCCTTGTAGCAAGACCAAATATTATGTCAATTTAAAGCGTACTAATTCCTCCGCTTACCCACCACAAGGATGGAACTGTTCATGGACATGCGGTATGGTAGTTTGGGTCATTTGAGTGTTTTTTTAATTTGGACATCCGGGGTTCTAATAATAATACATGACATCAATATTTAGGTGGGTCAGATAGATATATACCGTACAAACTGGGGTTTAAATAACACCGGGGATTAAGAAACAGACAGAATATCATAGATAATTAGCACCCTCGCTATAATATATTTTTGTCAATTTCTCGCCTAATTCTACACAACTGCCTTAATTAGACAGACTAAATGGGTTCGCCTTGTCAAGAGCTTTCTGGTGATCCCCAATATGCCATTGGTTGGGCAGGTTTTGGCCCACCTGTGTGAGTGAGTGCGAAAAAAATACCAAGTGCTGAAACACAGCACAAACAACTTTCACCATGGCCTCCAGCTCCTGCAGCCTCTGGCGGTGCAGCACCTGCACCTTTGCCAAGAATGAGTGGGCTTCTACGGCGTGCGCAATGTGCGGCGCCGTTGTCCATGATAAGCGCCCGGCTTTGCCTATTACAGGTGCAGAAGCCGTGGTGTGGCCCAGCAAGCTGTGGAGAAAGACAGCCGAGGAGGCCCAAAAGAAGCCTCCTCCCCTTGACGTCACGATCTCCGAGGAGCCGCACCATCCATCTGGCATCATTGTGGAGATTGTTGGGATGGAGCGCAGCAACCAGGGGTGCTCCTGTGAGGAGCACCTCAACTGCAGGGAGGTGATGGCGGAGGATGTCATTGTGCGCCTCCGGAGGGTGCAGATTTTGGTGGAGGGGAAGGACGAGACGGCAATCACAGCCATCTGGATAAATGATAGCATGATCACTGTTGCATTGGTTTTTTTCCTCGCCACATGGTGAAGCACGCGGTGAGGTACGATGGTTCGGTGGCGCAGTGCACCCGCGTCTTCTCGGGCGACATGGACGCCTGCGACACCACTGAGCGCCGCGTGTTCCACAAGAACAATGGGTGCTGACTTGCGGCCATCATTGCGTGGCCATCGCACCATCGCAATGGATAAGGATAAACGTAGGATTCATTAATATTTCATGTGATGTCAATAACATAAAATGCGCATGTAAAAACGAATAAATTAATAATAGATTATTTTTATTACTCCTTTGCGTCGTCAAACCATTCGTATTCCGTCTTCTTCCAGG
>JALLPB010001018.1:0-11674 GCA_036939975.1 Cyclostephanos tholiformis | reverse complement strand
ATGTTGCCATTTCCCAACATAAAAATGCACGGGAACGGCCAGGCAAGAAATGATGGTGGCGTAAGGACATTGCCCTATTGGCCAAATTTGGATGACTTTGTTGTGTGTCGGCAACATGTCGGCAACATGCGCAACTAAACACCTCCCCTCTGCCATTCCCAGCACACTTGTGGTCATGGCACTACCCAACCCGGCAGTCAAGGCACTCACAAGGGCGGCCGTGGTTATGGCCCTCTTCGACAACAGGGACAGCACGATGCCAACCACTCAGCCTCTTGCACCCCATCAGCATCCAACCACTTTGGGGACCTTGCCGATGTTGCCAGCACCGCATCGGCACTCACCGACATCGCTGCCGAAACCACCAGTGACTCACAGCTCACCACCATCACAGCTGTTGGTATGCATGGCATTCTCATCACTGAATGACACCGCACTGGAAAATACCTACTCGGCAAGGTTAAATCAACCCGTGATGCCACTCAGACCAAGCTCACCACCAACTCCACCGGCTTACAAAGCATTGTCACAACACTCAACAAAAATTCAACTCAGCTCACATCACTCCTCACCAAAACTCTAGCAAAACTCAGCAACAGTATTGAGGAATTGAAACAGGCTTGATGGGATTACGATAGAGTCAACTCCAGAATTACTGCGGATCATAGCACCACCCTCCAAACCGCGATGAACACTTTAACTCAAAAAGTGGACAGCCTATACGCCGATGCTGTGGAACCATGCTCTACTTCATCCACATTCCATCCAATCAACACACCTCCTGAATGGAAAGAGAGATCTACTGCAATGCTGGTCGATATCATGGATGACAACCACCCAGTACATTCCCCACACAACATGCCAAATCATCACCCTACAACTAACCTAGAACGGCTCGCTGTGGCAACTACGCCTACAATCCACTCTAAAACTGCCTTCTCTCAAATGTGTCAGAGTGCGTCTACAGCCACATACCCCGCAATATGACCACCAGGGTTGCCTGCCCCCAAGTGCCCCCGGCGTCAAGCCTTGCCTGTCCTGACATGATTTCAACCAAATTCTACCGGTGCCATGCCCCTCCAGATTAACACCAACATTGGTGGTGCAACACTTGGACACTCTCCTGGACCAACACAGATGACTACTGATGACTTTGTCAACATTCGGCACTCCTCAACAGACCTACACAACACAAGGGGTGGCCCCATTAAATTGCCTCATCACGCAGACCACCAACGCCTTGCACTCAAACAAAAGAAAAGCTCATGTGACATCAAAGGACTTGCCAATCCACTATATCATGGAGAGGAACAAGGTTATTTTTCGCTCATGGAACAGCTCATTCATAACTGCGGGTACACCGACATCAACACAACGGACGTCCTCCACAGCCTAAATGATATTATGCTCCTCCACCAAGACATTTACACTCACTGGACTCATCCATGTACTGGATATGAGGGACCTCAACTAGACCGAATATTGGAGAAAGGTGTCCCTACTTTCCCTAGGCTCACTTCAATAGACATACAATCAATCGTTGAGTTTTATGATAAATTCCAAAAAATCTCAGCTTCTTACCTTCTCCCCATTATGCCATTCAACTGTATCTCTATCCGGATGGGTTTTGAAGCACTTTGCCCACCTGGCCTAGGAGTACCTAAATATGCAGCCATTGCACGCGTCCTCATTGAAGTCCTTCCAAAAATTATTCTGAAATCAAACTCACATATCAACACACTGATGATGGTCATCTGCATGGAAACAAATAATGGATTTGATCTCCTTTGGCATGTTATGGCATTGGCTGTCCCCGGATTTGACCCTACAATACCTGTACAAGTCCCGGTGTGGAACAATGACGATATCTTCAAATTTGCCGCAGCCTTCTCCTTGTACTATTGCCTTCATGGCAAAAAAGGAGTTTACCATGATGACTGCATGCAAAGCCTTACCTTCCTTCAAGCTATCACTGAGCCAGCATATGCCGAAGGCATCACATCTCTCCTGGCTCTACTACCTCCCGACTGAGGACACAATTGTTAACTCAACACTTATGGCAACCAGACATCTTCTATCGTTGACTCGACACACGATAAACCTCCTCAACACCCATGCCATTACACAACCGATAACAATGTTCTATATTTTGACATCATGACCAGCATCATCAAACATAGTCACCACACCCTATTTGACAAGGCATGGTACTTGCAACCTACTGGCCCACCCGCTGCACAGTTGCTTTACGACCTTGGAATTGAACCCAATGATGCCCCCTTGGCAACTGGATCAATCAATGATGTTGGCACAAATGTCACCCACCCCCCTGAAATGGGCAAATCCAACAACATGCCTACACCCAAGATTGACAATATAACACCGGGTTCATCACCTGCCAAGAAATCAATAATATTGCCACCCCTACCAACACCACAACCCCCGACGTTACATCAACTCACTGCATCTGTGGCTTGTACAGAGGCCAACAATCACCAATGATGCATCCCACAAAAATGTTGTCCAGTGGATCTCACGGCAGACTTTGGCATTACTAGGAAGGATATGACCACAGTATATTTATCATCTGACCCATACTTTTAAGCATTTGAACAAGAGTTAGACCTCAGGAAATTCAACCAGTTCCACCACCCAACTGCGAGCCTTGATCTACACGAATTTGGTGGGTGGGTTCACCTCAAACGCATGATCCCAAGTACACCGGCGGCTAAAATTCCAGATTGGTGTGCTCGCGAACATTGAACTTGGCTTATCAAAGTTGCCAATCACTGCATCTTCCCAATTTCAGATGTTGAAATGGCCATAGCTTCTGAAATCTCCACAGGACATTTCCTTTTAACACTACTCTTTGCACATCCGGAAATTTGACCTAACCTTTTGCATACTGGTATCCCAATAACCTCGTCTGCACCATTCAGTATGCTCACTCATGATCAACTGAATAATTGCTGGGAATTCACTACCATTGCTGATTACCTTCAACACCTTCCCCCAAAATATAAGCTCGTTGACTCCGGCCAGGTGAAATGTGTCATCACACAAGCAATACGTCTTACTTGGAGAAAACGCTCAAGCAGCCTGATTGGGTGGACTGGCAAAACTCAGAGTACCTACAACTTGACCAATACTACAACCAAGGCATGTTTGGCAAACCTCACACCACTCACGCTGACGATGCTATCTTTCATTAAGTCTGGACCTACACCATAAAGGCTGTTGATGGTTGCAAAAAGGCATGCTGCACCTGCAATGGATCTTCCCATGCAGGTCAAGCCCAGATCTTTGACAAAACATATGCAAACTGTGTAGGCCAAACAAGCTCCAGACTATTCTATGCAATCGCTGCAGGAGAAAACCTGCTCATCTTTGGTGCCAATGTCTCTAATGCCTTCACCAAAGCACCTCCACCCAAACAAGGATTCTATATATACCCCAACAGGGCCTTCATGGAATGGTGGACTAATCATGAGGGCTTTGACCTGTTACCACCCAACGTCTTCATTCCTATCCTATCAGCAATGCAAGGACACCCAGAGTCCCCCATCTATGGGAAAAACATGCTGATGCTATTCTCCGGGACATAGGACTCACACCAACTACTCACGAGCCATGCCTTTACTCTGGTGTCAGGTAGATGATTTTGCTATTGCAGTCCCAGACATACACACAACAAACATCCTTCTTAATAAGATCAATGACTACCTCTTCACCCCAGTGAAATCACAGGGTTACCTCAACATGTACATTGGCATTGACATTACACAAACCCGCTATTACATAATAATATCGTGCACAATACAAGCGACCAAAGGAGTGAGAGCTTATCCCTGAATATGGACTAAATATGTGTCCATTCGTGTGTCCGTTACCTGGAAATAATGTTTGGGGTGTTATATTCCTTGCTAATTGTTGAAAATATAACTATCTTTTTTTGGCAGAAGAAAGGTATCAATTTTGAGAATTGGAACTACCCCAGATTGATTTTCCTTCTGTTTTTTGATGCATTTTCCTCATCAGGAGAGAATCTTTTTTTGGCAGAAGAAAGGTGTCAATTTTGAGAAATGAGTGACGTTTGAGTACAACCTACGGTCTGTCTGTTGACTGTAAATCTGTCCATTGCCCGACGGTCTGTCTGTTCTCAAATGTCTGTCCGTCGCCGATGGTCTGTCCATCCACCACCATACGGTCTATCTGTCCATTCACCCGAAGGCCTGTCCATCGTCTATGGTCTGGCTGTCAATTCCATCAGTTTCAAACTTTCCTTCTGTTTTTTGATGCATTTTCCTTGGGGCATTAGTTGAAAAAGGAAAGATAGAAATAAAATTCAAGCTTGTCAAAATAACGGTTTTTTCTGTTCAGGAAAAATACGTAAAAATTACTCACCTGAAAGAGTTTTCAGAACAATCATCCATCATCAAACTTTTGCCTGATATCAGTTCAATGAAACCATTCATGAGCTTCTCTTTACAAGGGGGAAGAGGATAGAACACCCTTTCTTGCTGCTTTGCCAATTTTGCCAATTGCATCCATGAATGCTAACCTTATGTTGGATGTTTTATAGTTACGTAAAAGGAACAAGATTTCTCTTCTTGGGAACTGGGGAGATTTTGCTTGATGTCATATTTGAGGCATTCTTTGTTGGTTGCCAGCGAGTCAAACCAATCAATTTTGTTCTTGTACTTGGTATTTTCAAAATGGTCAGTTTCATCGAGGAAGAATCTTTTCTTGATGTTTGAATTTGTCGAGGACAGAGACGACAACTTTGATGTAGTAGACATTGACAATGGAGACGTCGTTGACCCAAGAACAAGTTTTTTCTTGACTTTGCAGATTTTGACAACACGGAAGACAACTTCGATACTGCAGACATCGATGATGGAGATGACATCAAAAACAATCCATCGATGAACGAGAGGACATCGTCAAAGGGGTGGAACAAAATGGACGAGAAGACTCAACCACCAACAAACCGTTGCACGGAGACACATTCTTTTTTTTCAAGGTTTTTGACAATGACTTACCGACAACGATTTCTTGAGAAGAGGGGCGTTTACGTTCGACATGATTGCAAAAAAAAATCAGACAGATATGATAGTAAAAATTAGATAAGAGTTGTCTGAGTTTGGAGAGTGAGGCATACAGCTGCTTAAAAGCTGGGTGAAGTGGAAAAGGGATGTCTAGGCTTAATCTTGGCTAAACAGCAAGCCTAGACAACAACTGGCTGAAAACATTTCTGACGCACTTCCGGAAGCAGATGTTCTCAGAAAGATCTCATCCGGTCACGCGTCAGCAGTCATGTAGACTCAGTCCCTTAAGGCTGGTATCCAAAATATACTTATTACACGCAAGATGTACCAAGGAATACTATGAAGATATAGTTGAAATTTCATACTGATTTACTGACACCTCTGTAGGCAATTCTGTAGAAAAAAAGAATATTTTACATCAAATCTTCCCAAGAATCTTTGGAAAATAGCATATTAGTTCTCTACATACACATGAACCATGTCAACACACAACAAAATTTCACTCTCAACACATGCAAAGGTTCCTTGTGGTAGTCATCCTGCGGAGGTAGACAATGACTGTCATAAAATAAGGAAAAAAGGAAAGGGACAAAAAATCACAGCAGCAACAACAGCATAGAAGAAGGTGCGAATGTAGCGCCTCAAAATAGCAAGCGGTTGGTGGGAACTGATCTTAACAACGACATGGGAAAAAATGATTGTGATACAACTAAAAAAAATTCTAACAAAGAAAAAAGCAGCCAGAAAAATCTCAGTCCAGTCCTACCAAAGAAAGAAGCGGCCGAGAGAAGGACAGCGCCAGCAACAAGGGTGTTACAGGCAATAAAAATACCTAAGAGGTCATGCACGAAAGGGGATGATGACAATAATGAAGATGCTGGTATATATGGATTGCTCAATATTAGCAAAAAATTTAAGGCAACTGAGTTCAACAACAAAGACGTTAACAACGATAATGAAGAAAAGACGGCGCCAAGCAAAGATGAAAAACATGGGGAACCAACAACTGAGCACAAAAGTGACGATGAAGGCAACAGCGATAGTACCAACAAGAACACGGGGGATGATGAAACAGACGGCCATGACACGTCAACCACAAAAGATGGATAGAGCAACAGGTAAAGAATCGAATATTATTACACCAGTACACAAAACTCCAGTAAGTAAACACAAATTTCTCTGTTTCAAAAAAACATGACAAATAAACCTCAGTGACTAATATTCTCGATTGTACTCTAGGAATCCATGACTACACCAAGGATGTCAACAACCATTCAAAAAATCCAGAAAATGTTTCAAAGAGCTGCGTGACAATTGGAATGGAAATAAAACCGGCAATGCTTCCATTTTTCACAGCCTCTGATGTAAACAATGAACAACAAACTCTCAAGCCTTACATGGCACCAGTCAATCACAACCATCTACATGAAACTATGATGCTTAAAATCGTTCATACTTATTTCTCGTGAAATCACAAAGTAAACATGATCGAATATGGCTTAGCTTTTTTGAAGGGATGCATTGACATGCTGCAGTTGTCACTGGTACTTTGTCTTCTAAATTCAATCATACTTGAGCCGGGATCAATGATGTTAGCTGATTTCAGAAATCAAGACATTGTAAAATCTTTCAGCAATCCAGGCTTCGCTGTCGGAGAACAAATAAACAACATCATGACAAGACAGATTGGGGCGCCAATGTTTAACATCACATTTTTTCCATGGATACATTCCAAAGATATCAAATCCAACATATAATGCTGGAAAGTAGGTAAAGAGCATATGGATTTCACATTTTAAGCTGAATTCGTTGAGAGTTACACTATGAAAAAAATATCGCTAACTGGCTCAAAACAATACAGACTCACAGCACGGGACATACACAAAAGAATCCTAAATATCATCTGGATATATCAGGCAGAGACGCCTCTGTAATAGTGCATTGGACTGATACAAAAGTGTTGGCTTTCAAGAAAGCTATGGAAAAAAGTGGTAGAATTGAGTCATTAGAAGTGAAACTTGGAATGCCTAAATCAGATCCCCCTTCGAAGGGGTAGCAAGAAGAGCTTTCATGCAGACAAATCACTTTTCCATGAATTGATGATACTTAACCATCAGACATGACTCCTCCTTATCGGATAACATATGAAAGTGTAACAACAGACCTGGGAACAGTTGCAACTAAAAACTGTGCAAGAAAGGTTGATGTACGACTTTACAATGCATACCTTATTATACCTGGAATTGTACTGCACTTGTCATCAAAAGCTAAAAACATTGAAGTCAACGAACTTTGCGGAGGAGATTTTGAAGTTAATGTGATTAACTTTGTTGCAAGGTATGGGAATTATACGAGAAAATCTCCATTCATAACGATGCATGGCGCCTACACAAAATACATTGAGGTGATGACAGATGTGACATATATTAGCGGACTTACCGGCAACAGTCAAATCGTACCTGTTACAATATTCTTGGTCATGTTATACAATGCTTGTTTCATGATTCAGAATGACAATGAAACTAATTTGCTCACTACGGCGCTGGACACACTCGATTTGATTGCAGACATTGATCATGACAAATTTATGAGTATGATGAGTGAGTACAATAATTTATGACAAATTCTGTTTTGGAAAAACTTGTTCGAAAAAAATCTCACAATGTTTTTTATTTCCTTAAATCAATTAAGATGCACTGTCGTGGTATACTTTTGATGCAGCATTTGTGATAGCAAACTCTGCTATTGCAAAAAAAAATAATGTTGAGGATAGAGGAGGGAATCATGAGTTGTTTGAGCATTTCATGCATTCATGGGTTGGGTATGAAATTGTCCAAATTTTATTCAAATATGGACTGACTCCAAAAATTAGGACTGACCTACAGGAATGGTTGCCACAGCTACACAAGCTTTTTTCATACTTTGAAGACATACAGAGAAGTACTTCAAATAAGCCAACAGAAATGCTCGAGATTCTATTCAAAGGAACAGAACATTGCAGCTATTTTGAAAAACTTCCATTTGGGAGGAGAATTAAATTTGAAAAAAAGGGCAATACCACAATACCATTGGTTATATTGACATGGCCTAGACAACTTCAAGAATATTTCTTCGAACAATCTGAAATGAAAGAATCAATAGACTGGAATGATTACGGATGATACTGTAACGTGCCATCAAATAAGGCAGTACCTAGAGGTGTTTACAATATCCATATGTCTAAAGCAAATTCTACGGATGCAGAAAAAATCGATTTTATTGACAGCATCACACCAGACAAAAAATATTCTACAAAAGTTGTCAAATCTCTGTTCGATTGGGCAGAATTGATTTTGTACAGGGAAAGTTCCTATGTGGAGAACATTGCAAAAACATTTGAAAAAAAAGAAAAACTTTCCTCCTAATTATGAAATGACATATGTCAGTTATAAAAAGAAGGAAACAAAAAAAAGAGATGACAGGGGAGACATTGAGACATATACACCAGAAGACCAACAGCACAAGACTCCATAGCTATTGATGTCTATTGTCAGTGGTTTCATGATTGACAAAATTGAAAGATTGCTAAGAGCTAGAGGGGGAAAAAAGTTAAGCCAAAAAATATGGATTTGATAAACAAAACAAATCGAGCAGCAGCATGTCTTGTTGAATATGTCAATAAGGTTGAAGAAGGAGAAAAAAATTCAAAAGCTAAAAGAGATTAAAAAATTTATGGCAGATGAAGCTGAAAAACAAAAAAAGGAATATGATGGAGAAAGTAGTGAAGATGAGGAAGAAGAAGAGTACGAAGTAGAAGAAGAAAATTAAATGTTTACTTAACACTAACTCATTACAGAAAATTCATGATTTTTTTCAAACAATCTTACAAAATTAAGAAGCTTGCTTGGAGCTCACAAGGAGCTTCCTGGGAGCTCGTCACAGTTTGCGTTATATTGAATATTGGTAAATTCAAATTTACTCATATACTTGTATATATATAGTCATTTTTGGCCAAATATCGAATATAGGCCCCTTGAGCCAGCCAACCCAAAATTTGATTTTACAGTTGTTGCAGTGAACCCTTAAATTCGAATTTAAAAAGCCTGTATATTCAAATTTATGGGTATGTCCCATCATCTAATATCAAATATAGCAATAAATCTGCCATATGTTTCTGATTTCACTTTATATTTGATATTCTGTGTGATTATAATTATCAAATTTGGCAATATGTCAGCAATGTAGGCCATATTTTGTCACGATATTCGATATTAAGGGCGATTTGCCATCTAATATTGTATATGGAGAGGCCATAACTTTGATATTAGATGCAGTAAATTTGAATTTAAGGGTTGTGCTTCAAAAAGCTTCACAAAATGTCCAAATAAGCGGTAAATTTGAAATTACATTGCAAGATTAACCCATAAATTTGAATTTACAGAGGTGGCATGTCCATAGTTTTGAATTTATGGAGATTCAACCTGCGGCTCTTCCGCACATGGACAGACAGACAGTCATTTATTGCTAATCCTAGAAAGTTCGTACGTGCAGGATAAATACATAATGCTCCACGAGGAAGTCGGATTTGATGGATTCATCAAATCCTCCGCAAGCCGTAGTACTCTCTACATTCTTACGCAAGAGTGTATTAGTAGTAATTAGTGTGTACCTACCTTACAATACTACTTTATTTTTTACCCAATTAAAATAGCTACCTATTTACGATAGAGTGCATTAAGTAATTAAGTACCTACCTACCTTTATTATCTTACACCTTATTAAAATAGAACACAACCATGGCGGAGCCGTTCACCGGGTCCAGCGGCATGGATTTTGCGATTTGGACCAAACCCTTCCGGTGGCACCTCCGCGATGGGGTGGTCGATAGCGGCGTCGAAGGATTTTATTTCATTTTGTAAATTGGCCAAGAAAAAAAACATTTAACAATTTGATCAATTTTACCCATGTTTCCACCCCCCCGCCCAACTCGATTACCCCCAAAACGATCGAATCGCACTCCCCTTTCACCCCCCGTCATTCACTTGTCACATCCCATCTCTCGTCCATTGAGGCTGCTTGTTTTTGGTTGATTGTTGTGTTTCTTAAATCATTTTGCAGCCATCGAAGGCCACAACGAATTATTATTGCCGCCACCAAACAATTGGTAAACGCCCACCCCATACGTTTTGCCGCAGTCACATGCCATCTCAGATGTCCCTTCCGCGGGCAACACTGACTTTTGGTTGGTTGTTGTGTCCCCCAATTTAATGACGGCCACCTACGGCCCTGGCCCCATTCCCCTCTCTCTTAATTCTTGTTGATTTAATTTGACAACCAAACCGACGACATGGCATCCTCCCATACGTTCCACCACAGCCATGCATCCTTCCCCACTTTCCCACTATCTTAGATGCCAACTTTTATTTGATTGTTATGTGTAATTTCAAAAAATGGATGCCACCCTAAGGCCCAAGCATCCCCCCAGTTGTTGCTCTAATTTTCAATCCCTCTCTTTTTGCTCTCCCCAGCAATCAAACCAACAACACCGACCGAATCCCGATGGCTTGCGGCCTGCGCATGGCATGGGGGAGCAGTGGCGCTGTGATTGGATGGCGCCGCGGCTGCACCCATGGAGAGAGAGGAGAGAAAAGCTGATGGAAGTACCTAGGGTGGTGGTGGCTCATGTTGGTTGTTGTGTGTTAGATAAGTGAGTGCGTAATGCCCAAGAATTTTTCCACCTACTCACTTCCCTTGGCGCCAAATTGTTGTGAGTAGGTGGAAAAAAATTTCCGTCCACTCACTGAATTTAGTGCCAAGTGAGATGGTCGTGGACAATCTTTTGTGTATGTAGGTTAGTACTAGAGAACAGAACATTCAATGAGTGAGGCTGGCAATGCCATCCTTCCACCAAGAGGGAAACACCACCATTGTTACTAGCATAAATTCATCATCATGGTGAGAACCAAACAAACCGCTTGCAAGTCCACAGAAGGCAAGGCCCCGAGGCTTCAGCTTGCAACAATGGGAGCATGTGCTGCCGCAGAAAAGCATGGAGTCAGGCACAATCTGCGAATGCAAAATACCTTGCTGCACAACAATGTCTCCGACTAGCTCAAGAAGCCGCAGCGAGACAGCGAGGAGCTAAAGGAGGCATCAAGAAGCCCCATCGTTATTGGCCTGGTACAGTTGTCCTTCTTGAGATCCATAAGTACCAGAAGAGAACAGAGCTCTTGATCTGGAAGGCTCCTTTTCAGCATCTGGTTCATGAGATCATCCAGAATTTACCTGCCAAAATCTTGAAGTGAGTCTCAGGGAAATCAGCAATGGCAAACTCAAGAGTAGTGTTGTGGCTTTTGCGAATATCCTAGGCTGGAAATGTTGGCGTTGTGTTGGGGATTTTTCCCCCCAAAAATGACAGACATGCCGACATGTTGGTGCAATGTCACCGACATGAGACAGACCATGTCGGCAACATTGCACCGTGTCGGCTCATCAGACACCATGTCGGTGTCGTGTCGGCTCGTGTAAATTGTGACATGTTGGCGCATAACGGTGGTGCAGCAATGAGATGATGACAATGACAACAGCGGCGGCAGCGGAAATACAACAATCAAATAGACACAGAAGAGGAGAAGGGATTGTAATGG
>JALLPB010001017.1:0-11677 GCA_036939975.1 Cyclostephanos tholiformis | reverse complement strand
TGAACTACCTGTAACTCGTTTCCACTCGTTTTTCACTTCAGGAGAGGAGTTATCCGCCCGCCTAGGTCACTATGTTAGGATCTTAACTGTTATGTAAATTCTCACTCTTTTGAGTCACCTCCCTTTTTGCTGCTTGCTTTCCGTGCCGCTGATAATCAAACAAGTAGACGTAGGTACGCCCCCTCGCATTCCGGTGATTATTGTGCAGCAATTGATACATTGCGTGCAAATGCCAGCGCTCTCTGGTGGTTAATAAATGACAAGACGGCGCCGCCTTCCCTGATGAGGGGGATGGGGATGAGGTTTGATCGATGATGTGCAAATTCTTGCATGGAGGACGGCATCGCGATAGGAGACCGCATTGCAAGCCATCCTCAGTAGACTTGGGGACAACGTATATGTTAGTCCCTGTATGGGCACAATTTTATTATGCGTAATGTGACTCCCCATATTCAAATTTTTACCCGTCCCTGCCCGTATGCGTACGAGGGCTCCCCATACACGTAAGGCAATAGGTTTTGACCTGTGGGGCGAGATGCACCTGAGTCACGAACAGAAAGAAGCACGCACCTGGAGAAAGGAAAAATACGCATACGGGGATAAAAACATCCCTGTACGCATATTGTGATTGTTCGAAGAACAATTCCCATATGCATACGGGAGATTTACAGAAACCATTACGAAAACGGAGTTTTTTCAGTCACTAACCATTTGTATAATGTACTCGTGCGCATATGGGAAATTAGAAATTCAACCCCCATATGCAAAAGTATGCATATTGGGATTGCTGTATGCGTATGGGGGGCATATGGGAGCCCCCATACGCATAAGGGCAGGGACGGGTAAAAATTCACATATGGGGAGTCACATTACGCATGATAAAATTGTGCCCATACAGGGACTAACATATACGCATTAGACGGCGGCGATGATGCATCGCTCGTCATCCAACTCACTGTCAGATGTAACAAATTGTTGATCCGAGCCGCGTAGTGACGTCCCCCCTGGGCCAATACCGGCGCCACGACCGCGACCGCCAGCATCGGCGCGGATGTCGTCGTCTTCCCCCCGTCGTCGTCGTGGGCATCGTCGTCGTCCTCGTTGCTATTCCATTCCCACGCGTGACGCATCAATTCGGACATCGCCAACGACGACGCGTGATACGCCCTGGCATCGGGACCGTCGGCGTCGTTCCCGACGTGCAAATTGGCCGATCCTCGGGAGAGTACGCACAACGACGTACCGTCGAAGGAGGATAGGGCATCGGATATCGTACCGCCATCGTCCCCCCGTCCTCGTCTCGTCGTCGGTCGTTCTTTCGCATCGGCGGTCCGCCGTCGTGGTATGTCAACGTCGGGGGGGGGGGTACGGCGTCGATGGTGGCCGTTGTCGCCACGATCACCATCATCATCACCATCATCATCACCATGATCCCCCCCCCTCCTCTTGTCGACGACTGATCCCCCTGAACTCCCGAACGAAGAATGGCACGAGCATTAACGTCATCAACGAATGTGATAGTCTCGCCGAAGAAATCGGATCGACGTACCACCCCCCTCGGTAGCGGTCGTTCCTCCTCCATCTCCTCCCCCCGTCGTCCTCCCCTTCCCCCCCCGTCGTGATAATATGCGCTACGCGGCCGACCATCATTGGCGAATCGGGGATCGCGTACGTTACCAACGTCGTTGGCGGTACTACCGAATCTTCTAACCCCAACGTCGTCGTCGACATATCCCATCGTGGGAAAGGCGCGTCGTGGATCGACGTCGAAGACGCGATGATGCCGTCGGGAAGGTCGACGAATATCAATGACGCCGATGCACGACGGCGGTGGTTTTGGAGGGGACGACGATGACGACGACGACGACGACGACGATCGGCCACGAATCGCGGGAGGAGACGACGAATCCGACGAAACCTCCTCCGACGCCGCCGAATAATGACGACGACGACGACGACGACGACATGAGGTGACGACGACGACGACGGCTCGGGGAGGGGGGGGAGGATACGACGGCGCTGTCAGTCGATGGTGCATGTGACGTCGGACGGCGAGGAGGGGGTTGTGTCTCATGATGTTGTTATGTTCGTTACGAATTCGCGAACTTTCCCGCGGCTCTTTCCTCACTTACTTGGGTGCTCCCTGGCTAGAGAGGATGGGGAGACTGAGTTCCACGCGCAGGGTCAAACGCCGGGAGGTAGATAGTATGGATGATAATATTATATGGTGTATCTACCTATGATGTGTAGCGGAGGATGACGTCCGAAGAGAAGGAGAAGTGTGGGCGGGGAGATGAGTCACGTCAGACAGACGCCAGTTTGATATGGAAATCTAAATCTACGTGGGAATCTATATATGAGATATCTTGTATTTTCGCCATGAAAGTGTTGAATCTCGTGTTCGGAGTTGACAACAGTTACATATATTATTTTCTTATGGAGCGAAAAACAAACAAACCCACCACGAGCGCATGCACTTTCATCCATCATCGACGAAGACGACGGCGCTATCGTCATCATCATTCGCGGCGAGGGGAATAATAATATCAAAACAACGCGGTAATAATATCACGAACTCTCTCTCCATTATTAAAAGGATGTACTATTAAAAAACAAAACAAAAAAACAAAAAAAAAACATCATGACCTATAGTCTAAGCATACGCGACGGCTATTCCGCCATCCCCGATGATGACGTCGCCGACGATAACAAAGCCATGACATCGAAATTCAATATTCGCACCGCCCTCGCAGGATCCGGATTCGTCCTGTTGCTATTGGCCGTTGTCGCGTTCGTCGACCCCCACACGTCGTCATCGTCGTCGTCGTCGTCGTCGTCGTCGGGGGGGGTGGGTGGGATGGACGTCATCGAACGATACAAGGACGAGAACGCGCCCCTGTTTTACGAGGAGCAGCTTGTGGACCATTACGGCGACGCCAGATCGAAGGATCTGCCGAGGTACTGGAGGCATCGGTATTACATGAGCACGATGCATTACGGCGGACCCGGATATCCCATATTGCTAGTCGTCGGGGGGGAAGGAGCATTGAACAACGGCATGCTATATCCGTACGTCACGCACGACCTCGCTAGGCGCTTCGGGGCCGCGGTGGTCCAGCCGGAACATCGATTCTACGGACCGTACCAACCCCTGGGGGAGAATCCGACGGTATTCGATCGATTGGACGTATTCACGCCCGGGCAGGCCATGGCCGACATGTTGCGTCTCGTCAACGTTCACCTACGAGACGTCGGGATGCCGTTCGAGGGTTGTTCGCGCGAACGCACGTCGGATAACTACTGTCCCCTCGTGGCCATCGGCGCTTCGTATCCGGGATTCCTCTCGGCCATGTTGCGCCTGCTCCACTCCGACGTCGTGGACATGTCGTACGCGAGCTCGGCGCCGTTGTTGATGTACGCCCAGGTGACGGACAATCGAGCGTATTACGACATCGTGACGAATGCCGCCGATAGGTCCTCGCCCGGGTGCGCTCGCGCCGTCCGGAAGACGTTCGACGACGTGAACGAATTGATAATGAATTCGCCGTCGTTGGTGGATGCCGCGAATGCAGTCGGCGTATGCGCAGGCGACGACGGCGAGTTATTGCCGAGGACATTCGAGACGAATAGGGACCTCGCCGATGCGCTGAACTTGATGGCGGTTTACGGCTTCGCGAACAACGACATGGGCGTGTACCCCCCCGGACACAACAACGCCATGTACAAGGTTTGCCGATCCTTCCAGTATCCACCGGACATGAATTCGATGGAGACGTTACGAGCGTACTTCAGGGAACAGGCCCTGGCGGATTACGAGGACGAACACGGATGTGATGGATTGCACCCGAAAAATTGCACGACGGGGGAGAAGGATTCGTATTTAGCGGGACTATTCTCAGGCGATTGCAAGGATATGCGTCCCGACTTCGGACCAGGAATGTACGACACCGAGGAGGACGCGCCGGAGAAGGAGGAATACGACGGACGCAAGTACGACGACGGCGAATCGTGGGAATTTCAGACATGTACCAACCTCATCTTTTTAGCGGGCACGGGCAATCGTAGCATGTTCCCCGAGCACGTGGCATCGTACGAGGAATTGGAGGAGGATTGCGTCGGTCGTTTCGGGCCGGATATCGGTAAGCCCCGACCGACGGAGTTGAACGACATGTGGCACTTCGCGCCAGGCGACGCACTCGTCGGTACCGGCGTATCGCGTATACTCTTCACGAACGGCATGCAGGACATGTGGTCCGGGGGTAGTTATTTGGAGGATCTGTCCGATTCGATATTGGCCATCAACATGATAAATGCCGCCCACCACAGCGACCTCACGCACACGAGCCTCGAGTACAACGAGGAGCACGATACGGACGACGTCAAGGAGGCGAAGGAGAGAATCGCGGAGATTCTAGGAACGTGGATCGAGGAGGTCAAACTGGAAGGCAAGGTCTAGAGAGAGGAGGGGCTCGAGATCTGAAATTTATTATGCCACCGGTCGGATTAATTGCTGAACGTCTTAATATATCTAATAAAACGCCCAAGTTCGCCCGATGAATATAACTAATTATCAATTATAATTGTCCTGATTATTTGAAATGTGGAAGCAAGCAGATACATATAACGTGGTGCGAACGTGACAATAATCAAGCATCACACATAGCATGAAATTATCTCTTTACTGGTCCTCCCCATGAGTCGTGATCATGACTCTCTTGAGAGTACTTGATCTCTAGATATTCAATGAACCTTTCAAGGTCTCAACGATTGCATCCCCTATAGTAATATCCAATAAATCACAACATAACTTAGCCACTGCTCGACTCGCCATGATTAATCCTTTCTAGGTCTGATTTTGCCCAACTCGCCATGGCAAAAGCAAGATGACAAGACCAGGATGAAAAAAATGACCAGGATCACACGCGACTGTAAAAAATGAACCTCAAATAAAATTCACACTCAAGCACCTAACACCCCTTCCGTCATATGCCACTACAATAGAGTTAAGATGAATCGTTTTCCCTCCAAGAAGGTCATCCCAGTCAACATGGCCATCATCGCACTGAGCGCCCTCTCAAAGGTTTACGCACTCTCGAGGTGGAGGTCGGTGCAACCGGTTCCAAGAAGACGGTAAGCATCATGGTGCCACAGGTTGAGGCTGTGAAGGGTCAGGTCCTTCTGATATCCCGGATACCCCTCCCGGACGACTTTGCCTCAGGGACACTGGCTTGCTTGACAAGTTAGGGCACACTGTGATGAAGAAGGACGAACGTAAATTGCAGCGTAGGAGTTTAGGAATGGTAGTGAAGTGGGACGAACATACATTGTGGCTTATGATTAGGAATTTAGTCATAGCGATGAAGCGGGACGATCACACAATGCTGCTTAGTAGTTTGACATTGATTGATGGCCTATAACATGGCATGAGATGAATTAAGGCAACACTATTCAAAGTTATCTCTTCTCTCGTGATATAATTTACATTCTAATGACAGCACAGGGAGTAAAAAGAGAATCGTTCGACAATGGTATCGTGCAGTATTGTTAAGGCTGAGATTTCTTTGGCTCCGTTTAAAGTTCCCTCGACGACTCCTTTATGGGGATCGCATAGCCACCGACGTCATGAGGTGACGATGACGATAATACGAGGTGGTTGCATCTTTGTATCGTCTCGACGAAGTCCCTCTGTAGCGATCTACTGCCGCCGTTGACATTCTCGTCATCGACCTCGATCGTACCATCTACGTATCATGGCAACAGCACCGCGCCATCGGCATGAAAACCCTCGCAAGCGATGTCCAATCCTAGCCCAAGCTCCCCCGCCCTACCGCGCATCGTCGTCTCGACGTCTCGCTTGACGTCATCAATATTCACACAAGGGAGGAAATCCACCCGTACCTCGAACTCGCACCTGCTCGGGACGGAACTCGCCCAGTCCCCCCCCCAATATCCTCTCGAGATTGAAGTTGACGGGATGGTCGATCCCGACGGAGGCGGGATGGGCGCGCGACTACGTTGAACTTCTGATTGTCGCTCTAGTAGACCCAGTCGACGGGCGATTCACCCCTCCTATCGCGAATGTCGTCGAGTCGGACGGGATGACGAGTCACCTCGAAGCGGGAATTTGACGACTTCCTCTTCGGGTTTCTTGCCCCCGAAGACGACGCGACGACCCCCCCGCCCCTTGTCCCCCAGGATCTCACCAGGTGTTCGTAGATAGCATCCTGGACGCGTCACTCTCCCTTATCGAGGGTGGAATCTATGGACCTGATAACTCGATCGTGTTTTCCTGCACGCAATCCACCGCCTCAAGGATGTCCTCGGTGGTGGGGACGACGTCCGCCGCTGCCGTCATCGCAACATAAATTAGGCTGTTGTGTGAATTTCGGGGGAAGTCTATTAATTCCTACGTCCTACAGGTGTATAACTTACACAAGTTGGATATGAGGTCGCCCTCCCGTCTTGCAATTATTTAGTAGGTATTATTTAATATCTACCATCATGGGTGTTCAGGAATGTTATTATTGCAGTGATGCGGGTGGAATGCTCACAACATCATCGGAGTTGCACTTCATGGTTGCGCTCTCTTCTTTTCCGCGGCGAGATATTTTCGGTGATCAATACCAATGCACCGCGACATGACTCTCCGCCATGATCGCGACATGGTCTGATCTTGGCCCGACTCGGGGAAGCATGGGCAAGAGCGAGCACGACATGACCAGAATGATGAACGAAGAAAAGCACACGAATGTAAAGAATGGTCCATCTACAGAAAAGAGCTCATAAAAACAACAAAAGCAACCAGATCAAATTTCATATTCAAGCACATAACAGCTTTCCTAAAAAATCTAACACTACAATTAAGTTAAGATGAATCTAAGTCTCGCCGTCTTCGCATTAACCTCCATGTTGCTTTCTGCTAACGGAGAAGAATCAAACCCCCATGAAATGAATGTTGAGGCAGCGATGGCAAAGTCTGGTGGGTCTCCTGGTCCGAGCGCCATGCGTGCCGATGACTTGCAGAAGGGATCGTCTTCGGGCTTGAGGAACGGCCAGAAGGATTCTCGCTTGAGGAAGGGTCCAAAGGATACTCGCTTGCTCACTTGTGGCAATGGGCAAGTAGGCAATGGTACCTGCCCTAATGAGGGAGAATGCTGCAGCCAATATGGCTGGTGTGGAACAAGCGCTGAACATTGTGGTGGTTCACCCGAGGGGGGTTCTACAAGCAAGGATGGAGCCATTGGACGAAGTTACGATGATTGGTGCTGGCTAGAAAGCTATTGCTACGGAGAGGCCTGTGATAGCTGCTGCTATGGGTGGTATTGGTATTACGATTATTATTGGGGTTCTTGGGATCAATACTGCTACTAAGGGCGAGGGTTATTATTGGGCCGGTCAGAACGCCTGGGCATTACTGCAAATAACCATCAGTCGGTTCTTGAACATTTGACGCAAACTTGGGAAAAGAGCAGTGCAGGGGATGGACGTGCATTGAAGCTTAGGGTGTAGTAATGGTAATGATGTAGGACGAACGCACATTGAAGCTTAGGAGATTAGCAACTGCGATGAAACGGTACGATCGTGCATTGCGGCTTAGGATTAGGAGTTTATTTATAGCGATGAAGCAAGAAGAACACACATTTCGATGTGTAGTTCCATATTGCTTGCATAACATAGCAGAGTTGAATTAAGTCAACACTTTTTCAAGTTTTCTCTTGTTTTGTGTTCTATAATTTACAGTCTAACGACAGTGGATTGGATAGCGAATGCCCTTCTGGTGAATTTTATTTCAGAGATATCACCTGCGGCAGTGGGGGCGGTTCCGCCTCTGGTGGCTCATCCTAGGGGGGGTCAACAGGTGGCAATGGAGCGATTGGACTATATTGTGGCTCTGACTGGTCTGCTGCCGCGAGCGCATGCTCTCAGCCATGCCCACGTGGATTGGATAGCGAATGCCCTCCTGGCAAATTTTGCTTCAGAGATATCATTCGTAGAGTGTAGTTAGAAGGACGCACATGGTATCTCAGAAGTCGAGTAATGTTAATTAAGGGTCACTAACACACATTGAAGCTTAGGAGTTCAGCAGCTGCGATGAAACAGTTGTTAAGACGATGAAGCGGGACAAATGCATATTGTTGATTAGTTGGTTAATATATTGCTGACCTATAACATAACACAAGTTGAATTAAATCAACATTTTTTCAAGTAATCACCTATCTCGTGTAATATCATATCTCGCGCGACAGCACAGGGTAGAAAAAAGGTTCTTTCAATGATGGTATTGTGGAGTTCTTTATCAGTATATCAAACATGGGATTTATCCCGATATGGTTTCGTTCGATGTAATGCGTCGATCACTCATCCTTGATGAGACCGCACCAATCCCGTACGAACAGCGCAATTGTTGCTGTGACGTCCCTGAAACTCTTCAAACTCACGCTCTCGTCAACGCCATGGATGTTCGTAGCTTCGGGGCCATAGCAAGTCACGACGACCTTGCTCGGATCCTGAAACAACGACGAGTAGAACCGCGCGTCGGTTGTGCACGTCACCGGCCTTAGAGGGAGTTCCCTCGACGAATCATTTACGGTGACCGCTCCGTCACCTACGTCAGAAGGTGACGATGACGATGACACAAGTCGGTTGCATCTTTGAATCGTCTCGACGAAGTCCTTCTGTAGCGATCTACTGCCGTCGTCGCCACTCTCATCATCAACATCAATCGTACCGTCCACGTATCCCGGCAACAGCACCGCGCCATCGGCATGAAAACCTCTGTACGCGATGTCCAATCCTAGACCAAGCTCTCCCGCCCTACCACGCATCGTCGTCTCGACGTCTCGCTTGACGTCATCGATACTCACCCCGGGGAAGAACCCCACCCGTACCTCGAACTCGCACCTGCTCGGGACGGAACTAGCCCAGTTCCCCCCCGATATCCTCCCGAGGTTAAAGTTGACGGGATGGTCGATCCCGACGTAGGCGGGATGGGCATTCCCCCTCGGCTCGTTATACCGATCTTCCAACGACCTTAGCGAGTCGTACAGCGCATAGGCCCCCTCGATGGCATTCGATCCGCTCGACGTTGACAGCACGTGACACGGCCTCCCCGTCACGGAAACCGTGAACCAAATCACGCCCAGTTGGGCGGTGACTATCCACGGGAATGGCTCAGGTATGATGACCGCAGTCCTCGTCCCCTCACCCATCGCAACGTCGACGGCGAGGGTGGCTGGGAGCGAGGCGAGGGCGCCGTTGCCCGTGCATTCCTCCTCGACGACGGTGCATATAGTCAATCCTCCCCCCGCCGGAACGTATCCCAGGTCGCGCAATGCCACGATCGCGTATATCATGGCCACGACTCCAGCCTTCATGTCGCCCGCGCCACGTCCGTACATTCGACCGTCCCGAACGACTGGATCAAAGGGATGGGCCGACCATCCGTCGTCATTAGAGGCGGGCACGACGTCGACGTGACCGACGAGCAATATCGCATCGCCTCCGCTGCGGGATTCCCCGTCATTGTCGCCGTCGACGTCCTCCTCCTCGAGGCGGCGTCGGCATCGCGCGACGACGTTGAACTTCTGATCGTCGTCGTAGGCCCAGTCGACGGGGGAGTAACCCCTCCTATCGCGAATGTCGTCGAGTTGGACGGGATGTCGAGTCACCTCGAAGCGGGAGTGGGACGACTTCCTCGTCCGCTTCTTCGCCCCCGACGACGACGCGACGACCCCCACCTCCTCCCCCAGGACGCGCACCAGGTGGTCGTATATGGCATCCTGGACGCGTCCCTCTCCCTTGTAGAGGGTGGAATCTATCGAGACAATAGACCTGAGGAACTCGATCGCGTTTTCCTGCACGGAGTCCACCGCCGCAAGGATTTCCTCGGTGGTGGGGACGACGTCCGCAGCTGCCATCGCGTGTAGGCCGGGGTTTAAGCAACAGCTAATGATCTAGGACACGACAGCTAAATCGATTAGATCCCATTTCTGCGTATGATACTTTTTTGGGTGATCTGTCAGAATACCATCACAAAACAGACATGTCAATTCATGGACCTCACCAATAAAGCCATGATTGTCATATCATCACTAGAATTTGATTCCTATGTCATCACCAAAATCAAAAAAAAGTCGATCCAAAGTAGAACTTTGGATGTTCCTGGAACCCCTACGATGTCCGACAGTCTCGGTTCTCAGATACATGTCGTCTGGTGAGGTGTTAAAATTACCACATCACCAAAATAAAATATTATCATCATGTTACCATCACTAAAATAAAATCATCTATTTAAAATGTCATCACCAATACTGGAAATAAATTTTACAAATCATCACTTTTATGTTTTAACTCATTCAAAAAATATCACTAATTAGTGATGTGTAACAAAAGGCCACATCACCAAAATAAAATGTATTGTCTACAATGTCCTCACCAATACTAATTATCATTTGTTCATATCATCACTTAATGGTCCCATACTATTAGAATATCATCACTTTATTTAAATATTATGATTGATGAACCATCACTATAACGTAATAGAGTCATTGATACACCATCACCTATTTCATTTTATAGTTTTAGATACACTCACTATTTCCTAGTAATGAGTTTTGCTATCATCACCTACGCACCCACTACACATATTCCCATTAATCTTGACTTCGCCTTCGTTTTTTGGTTCCCTCGACTGGACTTTTCATTCGCTTCTTATTCTTAGGGCGTCCTGCCTTGCTTGGTCCAGTGTACGGTGGGCAATATCTAAGTGACCTGTCCTCTGGAGTACGTCTGAGCGTGGTGAGGTCAAAGTTACATGTAACCTCAACATCTTCAGGGTATTGTCGCTTCCAGCATTCTGTGGTCCACCAGAATGGCATTGCATTTGTTGGTGTCAACCCTTCGATGCGGCCGGATTTCACCACTGCAATCATGTGATGGCATGGAATTCCGTCCGTGTTCGGTACTCCACAGGAACATCCACCGAAGACTGATCCGTCGTCATCCTCCTCTTTTAGGAACCAGCATCTCCTTTCAGCATGATGTTCTCCTCCCAGTCGTGTCACCCGTACTAGTAATCTGTTGCTGTTTTCATCGTTATTGTCAACAAAGATACCATAGTGCCGGAAGTTAATACCCTCGAAGGCGCTGTCACGTAATTTCGTACCATGAGGTGTAAGGGCATGGTCCCAACTCAAAGCTTTCTCTTTCTGCGCACTGTATCTCGCAGCAGATAATTTTAGCAGAAGCATTGTGGAAGATACAACATCGACCGCCGTTCTGCCACGTGCTGCCAGGTTAGCATGGTTCATTGATTCTGCTGATGAAGAAGCCGAACGCTGGTACATGCAAGCTGTACGACTAAGATTGCATCTTGCTGCGGGATACACCTCTTCATCGTTTACTGTTCCCAGATACTTCCATGCCTTGTCGTCAATGTGCACAGCATGCTTGTTCTTTAAAAAATCTATTTCGGCGACGGTGTGCGCTTGAAGTAGCTTTTTGAACATCCATCTGCATGAATATGTGCCATTGCCACCCTTTACATATTTCATGATATTTTGTTCGCGATGAAAAGAACAGATGAAAGGTGCGGCAGCAGGGAGTACTTCGGAAAGTGCTGCCCTCAATCCCTTGTCCTGATCCGTGATAATGGTTGTGTCCTTGTCATCGAGTG
>JALLPB010001016.1:0-22976 GCA_036939975.1 Cyclostephanos tholiformis | reverse complement strand
AACATCCTGAGTGTTCCAATTTTTTTATGCGTATATGCTCAACGCTCAAAGAAATCACAGCCTAAACCCCGACATAGGTATACGGTAGACCCCGTTCATAAATACGTACTTATTAAAATATCTGCTACGACCTTCGCGGAGGAAGATGAAAACGAGGATAACATCACATAAATACGCCGTCCTCAGTCCCCAAATAATGCCAGCAGAGCCCTCAAAAAGAGGGGCTCAAAACAAGATGGATGGTGATGGTCAAAAAGTTAAAACGAAAGATTATTGGGATTCCTTCTACTCTTCTCTTCCTTCCGCCGGTGATATCAATGCGATGGTTGATGAAAATCTTGTTCAAACATCATCTTCTGCGTTAGAGTGGATTGTTCCATACTCTGCTGTTCTCGAGACGATCTCGAGTATATTTCCTCAATCCAATCAGGCGAAGTCACGCGCCTCGGTATCAGTAAATGTACTTGAAATAGGTTGTGGTGTCTCCCAACTGTCGCTTACACTGCTACAAAGACTCCTGCTGAATCGTCAAGACGCTGATCCATGCGATGATCACCGCGCGTATTGCTTTGTGGCTACAGATATCAGCCCGATTTGTATAGAACACAATCGAATCCGAGACGATTCGTTGATCAATTCCCTGGACACGGCGGATGGCAGTCTAGGCTATGAGCTATTGGACGTTTTGGATGATAAATCATCCTCAGCACACCACCGAAGTTATGACATAATTCTTGACAAAGGGACACTAGACACCTTCCTATTTCGCAGCAAACGAAAACAAAAAGGCTCGTCTTCTCATCCACCACTGCTTAAGCCTCTATTAAACAATGTACATCGTTGGCTGCGTACCGGCTACGAATCGAAGTATGTCGTAATCTCTCCCAGGCCAAAGATCAAATCATTACGAGATTTTAGGGGCTTTGCTTCGGTTCGTCGAATAAAGGTGGATGCCTCGACATTGATTGTCAATAATATTGTCCTTGTTACAAGCAACAACGAAAAGTCGAAGACGACGAATTCGGATGTGTATCTATATGAATGCGTGAAGGATGATTCCTACAATCCCGATGATAATTTGCCTTATCGCGGCGTGGTATGTGACGCTGAGGATGAATTCATATGTGTGAAGTGTGGGATGAGTTTCAAGCACTTTCGAGGAACAGTAAATGTGAAAGACCAAGGAGAGGTAGTGTGGTCGAGGCGATGGAAGAATCATGTGGTACACTGCAAAGGTTGAGCAGTTTTGTAAGCTTGGACTGAATCTAATGCTTAGATTTGATGATAACTCAGGTGGCACATATGGTAAAAGTCAGCAATCAGGCAGACAGTAGCTTAATTGATTCAATACCTTACCCTCACCAATTGACACAGCCGCACGGACTAGATATTAAATGTGTGAGTTAGTACGAACTTGAGCAGGCGGTATGCCAGACCTCCGACCACACTCCCTCACAAAACCTCCATTCTGCCAAGAAAAGGGAGCGGTCCACCAACTATGATAACTGCCCGGCGAACTGCTTCCCCCTCTCCCATGGATGCGATCCCATCGACGATCCACTCGACGAGGAGACCATGTCGGTTATGAACCCCTCGTTGTCAGTTATCCCCCCCTGCGACATCCCACCCCCCACAAGCGGTTCCTCCTTGTCCATCGAGTTGTGCATTTGCCGTCTCCGTCGCTGCCGCCGACGCTGCCCACCCCCGCCGTTGTGGGTCGACATTTCGTAATTCGCCCATTGCCGATTATTCAACCCCCCCCCGGGAGTGTGGTCGTAGTACGCGTCACCGTCGTTTGACATCCCGCCGCAGCTCGTGTATATGACGGCGAAGAGGATGTACACGAACGCGAGGACCACGCATGTTATGGCAAAAACGTTGGATATCTTCTCTATTCGGTAATGGAACAAATTCTGGTGCTCCTCCTGGTCGTAATTGTTGTAATTATCGCGAACCTTTTTTTTTTTCGTTCGACGTCGGGGAACGGGATACGTCGAAAAAACAAAAAATTGATTGTGAGCGAGAGTAGCATCTTCCAATTAATTTTGAATGGAAGTAGGGCCAAAGAAAACAATCATCGTACTTCGGGATGACACCGCCCCATCTCACCTGCAACTCCCCGAATATCACGGCGCACAACAGCATCAGATTGGAAAATATCACCAGGCTTCCAAGGAATATCCCCCTGTGTATCGTTTCCCCCCACAATTTCTTCGGCCCCGTGGTGGAGTCCTCGTCGTTCGCATTCCTGTCCTCATCGTCAATCACCGACATGTCTCGGAAGCTGAAGCAGGGGGGGATGTACTCCCCCTTCGCCGACATGAACCCAACGACGACGGTCGATCCGTACAGGGAGAGGGCGATGCCCAGGACGGTGGTATAAACGCCGGCGAAGACGAGGCCGCGCGAGTTGGTCGTCGCTAGCGACTCGAAGAATTCCTCGTCGAGGTCGTCACGCGAGTGACATCCCTCCCTGTTGCCGTTATCGTGCTGCTGCTCCCCGCCCTGCTGCTGATGTTGTTGTTGCCCTCCTCCCTGTTGTTCCATGTTCCTATTCCGATCGTTCGAAGTCAAATGTCGACAGCCGTTGTTATTGTTGTTGTTGTTGTTGTTGTGATCGTTATAATCGTGGCCGTATTCGTCCCGGTACCACTCGGCGTAATCGTCCGTGAGTATGGAGTTGTAGTGATGCGTGATCTTCAGGCCCAGGAAGACGGATACGCCAAATGAGAAGAAGGAGAGAAGCGTCGTCAGGGTCCACGCTAGGGCTAGGAAGGAGCGGCGGGACGTTACCACGGACCCGCAGAGGGCGGCCTGTGCCATTTATGTGCACTCTCAGCGTCCGAAATAATTATTATCAACTTGGTATTTTGTTAATTTCCGACGCGCAGCTTCCCCGCCCGGAGGTGTCAGATGAAGTGGTTACCAATTATCGCTATCGAGTTTGAGCCCACAACATTAAGTTGGCCTCGATAGCTCCAGTCCAGAAGTTAGTAAGGATCTGTTTGTGTGCATTCAGGTTAGAGGGGGGGGGCGGGGGGAAGCAACACACTTTTTGGCAAGCAGTCACAACATGCGCGGCTCGGTCGATTTATTTATTTCTCCATCGGTCCTCCTGCTTTCTCTCCGGAAAAAGAAGCTGACATTGAACCAATTCCCGCCACTATTCAGGGAAATTCCGTTGGCTCGAGGTTGGTTTCCCACATACAAAGACTGTGCCATACTGATTCCTTCAATGCTTCATTTTCGCGACATTTTCTCAAAGGATGGGTTTGAACATGGCGGGAAAGATTTCAAATCAATAATATCACACGCCGACAACAATTCTGAGGACCCCACTACGCCCGCCCCCCTACCCTGCATGCCTCGCCAACAACAACTCCCGATCATCGTAGCAGCAGCAGGCAAAAAAGGAGTGGGATTTGTTCACATGCAAAAGGGAGAAAAAAACAAAGAGAGATGCATACCAGCTGAAGTATAATCCGCCCAATCATGATGTCATCTACTTCGAATCAACAGCGACAACAGCAACATCGTGGAGGCGGCCGTCGTCAGCCATTCGGATTCCTCAACGCCAATATTCTCCAATCGTCGTCATCGTCGTCCTCCTTGCCATCGTCCTCCTCCGTCACCAGCGGCTTAGGAGATGGTGCCGGCGCCTCCTCCTTCGCCGCTGCCGCCGCCTCGGCCTCGTGCTCTGTCGATGTCGTCAAGGGCAAGGGCCAACCTAAGAAGAATTTGCGACGTATCCTCTCCCTCTCATCCATCGTCGCGAGGAGGGGAGGCGGCAAGAAGGGCGGGAGCGGGGAGGTGGTCGCGGGATCGTCTTCGGGATCGTCCTCGTCGTCATCATCATCGACGACGTCAACATTGGGCATGTGGAGAATGGAATTGCCATCGGAGGGGGGAGGGTCGAAGCGCAGCGCCGACGACTGCAGTGTCGCCGCATCCGCTCTTCCATCCGCTTGCGAGGAGGACGCCGAGGAGGAGGACGAGGAGGTGAAACGAATCCGCGCAAGGACGAGAGTTCTCTACTACCTGACGAAATCAGGATTGGACGACGAGGACGAGTATGACGACGATGGCGAGGGAGCGTCCGTCGTCTTTCGGCGCGAGATGGCGACGGCCGCCGCCGCCGATATCAACGACGACCGCTTCCAGGACGATGAGATGGAAGGTATGCTAGAGATCAGGCGAGCCAATCCCGTGTGGGACGATATGGATGATTGGTCGACGAGGACGCATGGTCAACTTTCCAACTCCCGCTCGACGAGGGGGCGTGGATGTAACTCGGAGGAACCCATCTCGTGGTCCAGTAGACTCGTGGAGGGCGAGTGCGGTTTCGAGATTCGATTTTCGCAGTGACTCACTTTCGCGTCGACCCACGCGCGGAGACAGAGAGAGATACGGTGACAATGACTGGTATTGGATACCATCGGGGACACCCATTGCTTTTTCCTTGGGCAGAACAAGTGCTCACGATTCACCTTCATTTTTTCATAGAGGCATTCGAATTCCTCTGAGGATAAACCTTTTTCGCATCTTTAAAACTGAGTGAAACTTTTTTTATTTGAATCATCGTCGATTTAGTATGTGATTACATCAATCGTTTGCTAGGCAAGGTCATTCTTCCCTTCTCTTTGGCCTTGTTATCCCATTCAAGCCTTGCCTCATCTTGACTAGGTTGGTCACTAATCAATCTGGGTTTCCTTTGAAAGTGCACCTCTGGATTCCTCCTCTCTTCATTGCAGTTGCATCTATCTCTCTCTTGGTTCAGTCAAAGGAAACATTTAGGCTTCGCAGTACCATAGCACTGTATGATGGTAGCCTAGCACCAGCTGTTAGGCGCATCAACATGAATGCTGAGTGCAACAATCAACAACATCGACCATTTGTTTCAGGGAAAAATGGGACAAGCATCTCCAGTGGCTAAAATATTGGTGCAGATGAGAGTCAGGTGTGCAAATTTGAGAGGGCTGAACAAGAGTAATGAAAAATTGATACCCCAATTCTGTTTTGGGGTATAAAATCATCTCGTCGAAGGTTAAAAGCCACATATCAAAGGGTACCTCATTATTGATGAAGTCATGGCCGTGATTTTTCTTTGAGGTGGAGGTGGAGAGAGCAGCACAGTTAGCAGTCACCGCTCCTAACCTCATTTTCTTCTAACTTGTCACATTCTTACTCAATATCGGATGATATGTAGGCTAGCAAAAGTAATAAAGAATGAACATCATATGTTGACAAAATCTTTGTGATATACAGTAGATGATCTCAAAAAAACACTGGTTTAAGTTTTTTGACAAACTCCACAAGATTAATTACAACAGTGATGGTAATAATATGCAGCAGGATGCAGACCTTAGTTATTCTTATCCATTTCTCAAAGGGTGTCCTTTGGGTTTGGGAAAACCTGAAATTTCTGATTTCTGATTTCATTGTGGTGCTAATGACAATGCAAGATTTGCTCTTGATGGATCAAGAGCGAGAGGGAACAGGGAACCTGTCATTCATAGGGAGACGCATATTATGGCTCTGTCAATAATTGCAATTAACATAATTCATATCTGACAGACAGACCCAGACATGCCCATCCTTGCCAAAAACACACTTCCACCATCCATAAAAGTACCACCCATCTTCAAACAACTTTTTCTCCACACTAGGCGGAAAAGATGTCTAAGCAAGAGAACCTGTACCATCAGGAAAAGAGTTGAAGAAAATCTTGACAGAAAATCTCCGTGCTTGTCTCATCCCCAACAAGACTCTCTGTTTGAAGATAAGCAATTCAATAGTATCAAAATCTTCTCCTCAAACATGACAAAGAATTGATGACATGATTGGATTTGATAATGGCATGTGCCCCACATGCAAAATTATGGTTCTAAAGGAGAAAGTAGGAAATCTCTTTTGTTCACTCAACCACCAATACCCCCACCTATCCTATGCAATGCCCCACAACTGAGATACGGGAAATGGCGGATGTTGAATACTCCTGCATTTAAAACTATTCGTTATCCCTTCCACACAAGCAAGTGCCACCATCAGGGTTTTTTATTTTTTTCACGGCTCACAGTGCACCACCTCCCAATGAACATCTTGTTTTTTTTGCGGAGAAACATCCATTTTTTTGCCCCATCACAACCAGAGCAAAAATCTTGCCACATTAACAGGTTAACTGCTATTGGGCCATACATGGCCCAATTTATTTTTAGTGCTTCATAGAAACTAAGTTTCTTTGCCAACTTTGGTTGCCTAAAAATTTCGAAGGCATCAAAAATTAGCTGAGCTTGTCAGCTACAAAGCTCTCAATTCACTTTTCTATGAAGCTTGTTGCTTCAATGAGCTGAATAGAGGGTCTGCTTTGTGTGCCAAAACTAGATTGGTTTACCAACAAAAAAGTACGATAATCACTATCTAAATTGTTGTTGTGCATTGTGTTTTTTTTCTTATGCCACAACAATGACCCTGGCATCCGCCGGGCCAATGTGGCATGAGCACTTGCCTGGTGGCATGAGCACTTGCCTGGTGGCAATGTTTAGGGGCTTTGCATGAAGCCACCAATATGCTTCAGTGGGCAATGTGCTTTTCACCATATCCACCTGGCAGCATAGCCATCGATATTGCCACTGATTTCCTCACATTTTAGTACATTGAAAATAAAACTGTAGCTAGATTTAAATTAATTGCTGCCTTATTTTATTGAATTAATTAAATTGCTTTGACCACACACTTGCCCAACCCCTTTTCCACATCACCCATGTGCTGGATTGGTAATAACCAACAAATCCATGTTGCTAGAGAGGGCAGAGGCTTGCTATGGTGGGGATGTTTGTGTTGTGGTTGTGTTTGTGTTTGTTTCTTATTCCTACATTAAAAAGCTACAAGGTGGGAGTTTTTTGTTCCATCTAGAACCCTTATAGCATTTAAGCTGTCAAAATAGTTCCATAGATAGTAATTATTAGAGCACATTGGCGGTGCAGTACAATCAATCATGTCATTCTTAGGGAAATGGGTATTCCTTTCACCCTTTTTAAGGTTAGCCTCAGGACACCCTTACAAACCCCAGATCCAAAAGGGCTGAAGGAATATTAAAATATCTTCTGGTTATGATGGTCCCATTCTATACCACATTGATGCCCATATGATATACCTCTCCACTGCATCATCATTCTGATAGGATTGAGTCAAGCTGTGACCATGAAATTCAGCTCTCCTTATTATTGGGTATATCCCTTGAGGCCTATGGACACCTTCTGGTGGCAGCAAATCATGCTCAGTTGCAACCAAGCTGGTGTTTCTCCATCCATAAAAACAAGGACAAGGATGTGGGAACAATTCATTGATGGTGATGGTGGTAGATTTTCATTATGTGACAGAATCACCTTTGACCTTGACTCAAAGAAATTTGACTTATAATTGTCATTATCATCATTATCATTGTCATTTTCATTTTCATCAATTGTCAGCATCATTGTCATCATCATCATCAGTCATAATTGTCATTGTTGTCATTCTTGTAATCATCATTGTCATTGTATGAAATAAGTAATGGCATGTTGCTATGGGTGGAGCAATACAATACTGCTCACTTCTTCTCTGCATCAATATTGTATGTATTGAAAGTGTTTGAGCACATTCATATGCTGTGGATAGGCACATGGGTGTACCCTTACACTGTTACACTGCTGGTCAAGTTGACCCAGCAGATCTGGGTAATCTGGGGGGACAGTGTGGTGAAATAATAATGTGTTGACATGGTTGAGGCTATACAATGTCGCTCACTTCTTCTCTGCATCCACATTGTATATATAGAAAGTGTTTGAGCACATTCATATGCTGTGGATAGGCATATGGGTGTACCCTTACACTGCTACATGACTGCTGGTCAAGTTGACCCAAATTTGGGTAATCTTGGGATGGTCGGGTGAAATAATGATGTGTTGACATGGTTGAGGCTGTACAATGCTGCTCACTTCTTCTCTGCATCAATATTGTATATATAGAAAGTGCTTGAGCACATTCATATGCTGTGGATAGGCACATGGGTGCTTTCTTAGTCTGCAATGCATGCCAAGTTGATCTGGGTTGTGGTAATCTGGGGGGACAGTGTGGTGAAATAATGGCATGTTAACACAACATGGTTGAAGCCATAGTAGAATACTGCTCACTTCTTCTTGGCATCCATATTGTGTATAGAAAGTGTTTGACCATGTTCATATGCTGTGGATAGGCATATTGGTGAAGGCGAGACCAAACTTTTGAGCTTGGAAGGTTAAGGTGGATGCCAAAAAAGGCATTGAGATGTAATTGTTGTTGAGGCTGTTCAACTCCTGCTTCTGCAGACTGCATCTCACATCCATCTTAAATAAATATTGAGTGTTTGAGCAGTTAAGAATGCAGTCAGCAATCGTTTGGGTGCACCCTTACAACAAGGTAAGACCAGTGATGGTGAATTTTTAAATGATTTTTTTCAATGGGGAGTGCATGAAAAATATGGCCCATCAATTAGTATTGGTTCCTTAATACTTGTTTTAGCAATTTGCAGTGAAAAGAATTGGGGGTCAAAGTTGTTAGATGGTGCTGCAAAAAAGGTAACATTGAGAATGCAGTGGGAGCTTTATTGCAAATTTGTGGGATGTACTAGCAACCATTCAAGGTGATGGCATCCCAACCTTGTTGGTTTGGTGATGCCCGGGACATACAAGCAATATGAGGTGATGGCATCCCAACCTTGTTGGTTTGGTGATGTAACACCTCTTTTTTCATAGAATACACATAATAATGAATAAGTTATTCCAGTATTCTCAATGACTAATTTATTATCTATCTTTCATGCCCATGCAATTTGAATACCCCACTCCTCTGGTGGAATCAAAAAATTTCTTCAGCCACAAACATCCTCAATGAGATCCTCCCCATTAGAGTTGATATGTCAAAATACTTCAGATGCTGAGGTAAGCAATTCCACATAAGATCAACTGGTTTCCCCTCCGGCGCTTGAGCGGGCAAAAACAGAATGAGCACCATGTGCTCCTCTCACAGCTAATCCTTGTGCACGGATTTGCTTCCCCCATGTGATTTGCAGCACTTTCCATCCCAACACACTGATGATTGAACAAGATGCCCAAATCGGTGGCACTGTGCATACTATAGGGGGGAACCTAGTGTGGATAGGGGCACCATCTGTACAGTGAGAGACTTGGAGGGCAAGAGTCTAGAGTGCACAAAGGGGAGGAGAAGGATGTGGTGTCATTTCCAGAGGTTCCATGGCTTGCAGCTACCATGGGGAACTGATCAGGTTAATGGTGATACATCTCATTCTCTTGGCAACCAACAAGGTCAACCCAGGCCTAATGGGATCAATTCATATATATTCTGACTGTTGGGGGGCTTTTGAGAAGGTGCCCTCACAACTGGCCCATTTGGATGTCTGATGTCTTGAAGAACAGTCTGGGCAACTGCAGCAACCTTACCTTTGAACGAATCTACTCTTATCATTAGCATACCAAGATGACAGGTTGGACTATGGTGACCTGTCCAGGTCCTCACAGCTGAATGTTAAATGGATTACAATGCATAGCAAGCAGCCCTCTGGAATATAAAACCCACATGCCAACCCAATGGGCAATCATTCCCCTTAGAGTCGGTTTACATCTCTGCTGAGTTGGCAAAAATAATGGAAGACATGGGACAGTACGTACAATTTTTGGCACATCACCGGCTGGCCAAAACCAGATTCCACCAGCTCAAGATTCTAGAGCCCCTGGCCTATGACAAGGTAGATTGGGAGATGGTCTTTCAAATGCTTCACAAGGTCCCAAGGATGTTCCAACAGTGGGCATGCAAGCAGGTTATGGGGATTGTGGGCACCATGGAATGGGACAAGAGCATGGTCTGTAAATGCCCTAGCTGCATGCAATGATGAGACACATATGAGCATGGTGTTCTCTTTTGCAACCAAGTAAGAAGGGTGGAAACTCTATGTCATATGATGGATCTATTGGAATTCTGGCCAGAGGAGGCCGGCACTGATCTTGACCTGCTGGACTGCATCACAGAATATGTGTGTGGCAGGGGAGGACATACAATGGAGAAGATTTGCAGCAGACTTGGGGAACCCTTTCAAAAAATGGCTTGTGACCAGGATGAGATTGGCTGGAGATGGTTTATGGAGGGAATGATTTGTACAAAGATGTTCAGCATCCAGAGTGAGTACCATCTCCGGGGGGAAATAAATATGAATCCAGACCAATGGGCAAAGGGAGTGGTACTTAAATTATTGGAGGAAACCGATCGGGGATTTGATGGGGATCGGGCATTGTGAGCTGAATCAGAGTGGAGGGGATTGATTCCCCATCATATTTAGATGGGAGAACTGCACTGGGGTCCCTCCATTGCATCAGGGGAGGGTGATTCTGGTTATAACAGCTTAACTGGTAATGGCTCTCACGAGAGCCAACTTTTTACAGTAGCTTCATAATATCATAGTTTTTTGCCAAAATTTTTCTGATCACAGACTTCAATAGCACATTGAACATGCAAGAACCTCAGCTTCTGTGAATTATATTCCAATTTTCATGAATCTCATTGCATCAATGATGTATGAAGAGCATTTCGTTGCATATTTTTTGCGCTAGGTAAAAATTGTGAAGTTGGTGTGCATTGTATTGGTCTCACAAAAGCCAAAAATGGATCTATAAAATTTACAATGTTGCCCTGTTGAGTGTACTGCTTCTAGGTTCAACTCAATTTTTACGTAAAACATTTAGTTGATCTAGTATTTTTACTAGATCCATTAAGCACGTTTAGATCAACTTTAAGATCAACTTAATTGATCTACAAGATTATCGTTCGAAATAGTACTGATTCCTATTTATGTAGAACAGTCGAGGAATACTGATTCCTACATAATGTATGGAAACAAAAACGGTTTTCAGGTACCAGTTTCAGATGGTGATCTCTTTTTAGTTTCTCACAATTTTCATGTGAGAAGCTAAAAAGAGTCGCACCATCGGAAGCCGTTCTGGGCTTCTCAAATGGTATGACTATTAGTTTTATTATAATTTTTAGATAAGTGATATTTTCCCTTTAAGTATTTACTATTATATATTAAAAAACGCTACATGAAAAAAAAACTCTCTCTTTTAGCGTACGATACCAAGGCATCGATGGTGCCACGCCCACCTAGTCCGAAATCATGCTGAAATGCAGCGAGGACTTGGAGGGTCGCGGCAAAAAGGATATCAGCGAGTAGCTGGAGTCAGTACGCATCGTTTCGACGAAGCGGCCATGAAAAAATCATGAGTTATCACTTCAAAAACTCACCTTTTGTCCAAGAGCACGCCGAGCCTCTGCGCATAGAAGAATGGTCAATAAAATAAAAGATTTGTTACTTTCATCAATAAAAGTTACATAACTGGATCGCAACGATTGTGATCGATCGCGCGACATAGGGCGATCGTGCTCACCTGTAGAATTGGAGCCGCCGGGAGCCAGCGGACTGGGGGGACCATGGTGATGCTGTTTTGTTGTTTTTTGGCTTGTGGAGAGAAGAGAGAAGAATAAGGCCGTTGGACTCTGGGCCTGCAACTGACAAAAAATTAAATGTCCCCGAGTTTTGCCGTTGGTTTTTAATGATTTTTCAGCTGGGTGTCTTAAATTTTTCTAACCGATTTTGCTACAGATACAATAAAACAATATATTGAAGCAATAACTGCTACTATTTGTAACTTTTAATGTTTTTAGATCTATTTTTTGCTTTAGTGAGGAAATTAAATTTTATTATTAAATAGAATAAATGTATCTGAGATACAATAAATTTTAAATTAGAAACAATAAATTGATCTATTTGAAGCATTTTTATTTTATAGATCCATTTTTGGTTTTTGTGAGGTACCTCCATTACTCTCCAGCAACACATGGGGTTGCACCGGAAGGTGTTTATTACCCTTTCTGAATGTGCTGAGCAAATCCTGTTGACGTGCCCAATGAACAAGCACGAGTCACGTACTTGCTAGACTCTATCTCGACTACCAATCCAAACGTACTCGCTGCAACGGCGGCTGTTTGTCAGGATGACGTTGACAAGCGGGTGAATTTTGAAAGTTCGTTCACTTTCCTGGCCTCCACATGCCCTGTTACTGCTTGTTTGAAGCTAACTTCTCTGGATCAGATGGACGGCCCAAGGGTGGCCTTGGGGGAGACTGTGAGAAGCCTGGGAAAGGAGCGTCTGGCGTTGGCCTTGCTACCACAAGTTTGCTGAGTTCAAGACCTTACCCAAAGAACAACAGGATGAATTGTCAAAATGGAACAAGGCTAATGGTCATGGCAAAGAAGGTAAAGGCGGTGGGAAGGGCGGCAAAGGTGGTGGTGAGCGCGGCTCCCCTGGTGGAAGTCTTTGTAATGATCCCACTAAGAAGCTGAAGAGCATGATTTCCGAGATGGAAGCTCATCAGACAAAGATGTATGAAGCCATGGCGGAAGTGCAAACAACAAGCATTGCTGCCTTCCAAGCAACCATGGCTAGTCCTACTTGGTGGAACCTCTGCAACTGTGGGGATGACATCTCCTGAGGTGATGGTTGAGCAAGCCAATGTGGCTATGATGAAGCTCACAGGAATCCTCAAATCCAAGGAGAAGAAGGCCTGAGGGCCCCACGATCCCCATCAATTATGGTCGCTGGATGATGGGGATACAGCGTCTATTTGTTCAGCAGCATGCACATCGGTGCTCGCCACAACAATTGGAGGCGCCTTGCTGGGAGCTTACAGTGGCCAAGGGGCAACCAAGTTGGACTCCCATGACAACATGGCGGTTGCAGCCTGTGACTGTACAGTCATTGCCACTAGTGGTCGTTACGCAACGGTCACCCCTTTCTCCTCAAACCTTCCTATAATGGATATGGTGGAGATTTGTGATGTTGCAACTGCATACAATGATCCCATTTCTCTCAAAACATACCTGTTAGTGATGAGAAATGCATTGCTGATCCAATCTATGGATCACAATTTGATACCTCTGTTTTTGATACGGATGGCCAGTCTTCAAGTTGATGAGACACCTAAGCATCAACTGGCATTGCCTACAGTTGACAATCATCATCATAATATATATAAAAGATTAAAGTGCCGTTTATGTGCATGTGTGTGTACCGTAAATAAGACTGGTAAATCTAAAAGGTGTCTTTTTAAATTTTGGCGGGAGAATTTGAAGTACGAAAATCGCTGAAGTGTTACTCAACTTTGAGCCTGTACATATATGTGGGAATCTGTACAACTGAAAAAATAAGAAGCCGTTGAAAAAAAGGATCTCATAGGCTTTCGTTTGGTATACCAGACAATTTGAGAAACCATCTGGGAAAAGAGATATTGCAATTTTAGTTGACGTCCTACGCGGTCTGTCCGACTCGAGTTTTTTGTTCCCGCCAAATCAAATAGTGTACCTTTTAGATTTATCAGTCTTATTTATGTTGAAAGCTTTTATTTGCTGTCGCCATCCTGATGAGCCTGTGACTCCATGGATGTTAGTTTTGAGCAACATATCTACCTTGGTACTTACATCAGTACTTGCCCATGTCAATTTTGAGCAATCCTGCTTTGACATTATGACACATTCCAGCAGCTAATCCCACAAAATGTCACTCTTTAGAATTCACCTGTTTTTGCACAACTGCAACCTGTTTGATTATTTTATCATTATTTTTGGTTAGATAAAGCTTATAATTATCATCTTTACACAACCTTTACATCTATTACTCTAGAGCCCAACAGGTGGTGCAACAGGGGATGCCCTTCCATCACCTCCTTGCCTGTTCAGTCGGTACCCTCCTTTTGAAAGACAACACGCTTCCTCTGTGCAAATAAACAAGCTCCCAGCAGCTATCCCAGCCAACATATTTTGGATTTGATCGCCCAAAAGTATCTCCCTCAGAGAGATTTGTTGCATTCAAGAGCTCCCAGTAGCCATTCTCCTTATTTTCAATCATTCCCACCGTCACTTGAAGACAACCTGCTGCAATGGCCACCAACGTGCCTACGTTCGATGAACTCCTGGCACTTGTCCAGACTCTCCAAGGTTAAGCCACCACCCTCACGGCCGCAGTTAACGCTGCGCCTCCTGCTCCCGCCGTCACTCCTGCTGCCCCCACCGCTCCCACACCTGTAGTGTTCGCAGACACGCCAAACGTGTTAGAAGTTGATGATCTCATCTATTATTCAATGAAAAGAGGGTCAGCAATTTACGAACAGGGGATCCAAGCTCTCGACAATAAAGCACTCACAGATGGGTTTGCAATGACCCAGTTGCAAACTGTCGTCTTTGTCGAGGCCCTCCAAAACAAATGCACCCAAATGGGTTGGAACCAGGGCACCAAGCAGATCACCTCTTTCGTCAATAGAGAGGGCAAGGCCGTCGACATCATTAAAAACTATGGACAGATCGATGAAGCAACGCTTTCAAACAAGCATGCGAGGCAAACTGCCAACAACTCACCTTCTGTTGTGTCAATGCCCATTTCCAAAATGGGATCGCCGAGCGCGCGATCCGTGACCTTTCTCCTTTCTGAGTCCGTGCACAAACAACTGCTGCACACCCGTGCTCGCTGGCCTGCAGCAGTACACCTATCCCTTTGGCCTTACGCTCTTTGCAATGCTGCCCTCTTATTCAACACCATGCCAGTGTTGGAAGGAGGAATGTCAAGGCTCGAGCGATTCCGCTCAGTTCATGTTGGTGCTAACATGAAGCATGTGCACACGTTTGGCTGTCCCGTGTTCGTGCTGCACGACGCACTTGCAGCAGCCAAGAAAATACCAAAATGGTTGCCAAGAGCACACTTGGGACTCAACTTGGGAACATCTCCGATGCATGCAAGGAACGTCTACCTGGTACTCAACTTAAGTACCGGGTGTGTCTCACCTCAGTACCACTGTGCTTCGATGATTTTTCTGAGACCACGCGTCACGGTGCACCAGATGTTTCTGACACCATCACGTGGCAGATGCTAGCTGGATTTGGCCGCACGAATGAGATTCTTTCCCAGGTATCAGCTCCAACACTGAACAGTCATAATTATGGCCTGTCACAGTCTGATTCGGAAGTTCCTTTGGATGATTTCTCCATCACATCAACGGAATCTGACATCGACTGGGACACTCACAGTGTATCAGACGGCGATTCTTTCGGAGAAACCGAAGAAACACAAGTCACAGAGAACGAAGATGCCACACAAGCTGAGAGAGATACTACGACTACAACTCCCATCTCAGCTGGTACAAGCCTACACGGACGTACACGCACCATGTCACGAAGGATGGCTGACTCAGTGTCACAGCAGGACTTCTATGGCACAAGGAACATGCACTACATGGCACAGAAATCCACAATTGGAGAAACTCCTGAGGACCTGCTCCACGATGCACATCTCGAGCTTCAAGAACGCATGAGGAACCCTATCGCATTCCACACTGAGATTATGGGTGACATCATGTATCTTCAACAAGTGCTCAAGCAATATGATGCGAAGCTTTTTGCGGACGCTGTAGTTAGAGAAATCAATGGTCACATGGATAACAAGAACTGGGAATTGGTACATCGAGACACCGTCCCAGAAGATGCCCAAGTGGTGTCATCTGTATGGGCCATGCAATGCAAGCGCAATCTGACTACTAATGAGGTCAAGAGTCACAAAGCATGATTAAACCTGCATGGAGGAAAGCAAATCTACGACATGAAATACTACGAAACCTACGCGCCTGTTGTGACATGGTTCACCATCAGGCTGATTATTACATTCGGGATCATATTCCATTGGGCTCTTCACCTAGTGGACTTCGTTATGGCATGTCCACAAGTTCCGATTGAAGAAGACATATACATGGAACTTCCTCAAGGCATGGACACTGCTTCAGAGAACTCCAAGGAACATGTCCTCAAGTTCCTCAAAAACATATACGGTCAGAAACAGGCTGGGCGCGTTTGGAATTCCCATCTTGTTGAGAAACTTGCTTCTATTGGCTTCCATTCGTCCCTAATTGATGATTGTGTATTCTATCGTGATGACGTCATATTTATGGTGTACATGGATGACGGTATCTTCGTAGGCAGCGATGACACACAACTTCAAGATATCCTTCAAGAAGTTCAGAACTTGGGACTCAACATAGAAGACCAAGGACACCCTGCTGACTACGTAGGTGTCAACATCAACAAGCTTTGAGATGGTTCCTACGAGTTCACCCAACACGCCCTAATAGACTCTATCATCGATGATGCTGGACTTAGCGATTCCAAGACTAAGCCTGTCCTGGCTAAGGTGTCACTCCAGCTACACGCATTTAAGAATGAGCCAGTTTTTGATTTGAACTTCAACTACCATTCTTTAGTGGGCAAGCTCAACTATGTCGCTCAGACGACACGCCCAGACATCATTTATGCTACACACCAAATCGCCAAGTACTCATCTGACCCAAGGAAACCTCATGGGGAAGCGATTCTTAACCTAGTATGGTACTTAAAGAAGACACGTGACTATGGACTAAAGTTCAAACCAGACCCATGGAAGGGTTTTGAATGCTACTGTGACACGGATTTCTCAGGATATTGGAATTAATACTTCGCCCAAGTAGATCCCAGTACTGCCAAGTCATGCAGTAGCTGGATTGTGTTCTATGCTGCATGTCCCGTATGCTGGGCATCAAAACTTCAATCACAAGTGGCTCTATCTACAACAGAAGCCAAGTACATTGCTATGTTACAAGCCCTACGTGACGTCATTCCAGTCATGAATCTTATTCACGAAATTCGTGAGAAGGGTTTCGAAGTCATTTGCACTGAATCCTATGTATACTGTAAGGTATTTGAGGATAACTCCGGTGCTTTAGAACTCGCAAGACTTCCTAAACTTTGCCCTAGGACAAAGCATATTAATGTATGCTACCATCATTTTTGCGAGCATGTACGCAAGGGACTTATTAAAATATTCCCTGTTGACACAAAAGACCAGATTGCTGATGCACTTACGAAGGCTCTGGCACAAAATGACTTTCAATGTCATCGCCGCTATATGTGTGGCAAGTGACCTAATCAAGCTACCAACGTGAGGGAGTGTTACTATTTCAGTATGTACCTTGGTACTTACATAGGTACTTACCTACCTTCAGTCCCACTTCGACAATAACACATTCCACCTTATCCCACGAAAATGTCTCTATGGACTTCCAACTCATTGCATGACTGCGACCTGTTTGATTGCCATCATTTTGTTTGCTAGGAATAATAGAATAATAAGCTCATAATTATCACTTTTTACTCGAAGTTTACATCTATATTCTAGAGCCCAACAGGCGGTGCAACAGGGGACGCCCTTCCATCACCTCCTTGCCTGTTCAGTCGGTACCCTCCTTTCGAAAGACAACAATTCTTCCTCCATCCCCTCCTCGTCACGATATCGCAATATATTATCCCACCACGGCAGTGGGGGTGGGGGTGGTACTGTGCGGGCACGCCCGGCATCGTGCATCCCACCGCATCGTCGGTCACCAAATATATGGATTGAAAATACCACTCCGGAGGTAGAAACAAATGAGACTAATGAATTGTGTATTTCTTTGTGCTCGAGTTGTACATGCCGCCGGCAAATGGTCGGCATTCTCTAAATCTATTCCGTTTTCAAGGCATGAATGCATTTCACCTGAAACCGAAGGTCTCAACCGCGACCAAAGACCTGTGATAAAAATCATCGCTCCTTGTCTGCGTAGAGAGAGGGGGGAGGGGGGGGGCATACGAACCTGTTTTTTATGGAGCAAGTTCAAGTCAGTAATTATTTATACCAATGACATCCTGCCTAAAAGTACTAATTCCCACGTTTAATATTGAATACTCCACTTCCATTCTCGTTCTCACGACATCTTTGTTGAAACATCATTGTGTACCATTAATAATAACACAACTCGTTATCCCCCCTTCTAAGCCTTGGGCGGCGATAAAAATACAATGCCGCCGTACAACATTTCATCCCCACCCCGTCGATCCTCGACCCGCCCACCCCTGTCCTCGATGATCACGTCACGCGTGGCCTTCTCGACGATCGAGGATCGCGCCAAGGTCATCGTTGCGTCGTCGTCGTCGTCGTCGTCGTCTCGCGGCTCCGGTGCCACGGTGGCCGAGGCGAGGGATGAGATATTTCGACTCGGCGCCACGGTGGGACGCGCATGCGATATCTTCCTCTCCTATCCGCGCGACGTCGTCGCCGTCGATGCCGTCGACGACGACGACGACAATTACGACGACCACCCGTTCCGATTGGGACCGTCGTTGGCGGGGGGAGATGCGAAGGAGGAGGAAGAGGTGAAGGAGGAGGAAGTCAGCGCGGCGGCGGCCGCCGTAGATCGGGTTTGCGGGGAGATCTTCCTGCGATTGTTCGATTTATCGGGGATGTGCTCCGTTGACCTGCGAACGTGCGTTCTCAAGAAGATGGAATTGAACGGGAAGAAGTATCCGGTGGAGCTGTGCAAGGGAAAGAGCGGGAAGTACACCGACTACTCGGATCAGACCGGCATCACCACCACCGTCGGACAATCGACGATCGATTCGCCTACAAAATCCTGCACCGACGACATGGAGGACGACACCACCGTCGAGGGCATAACGCTATTGGTGAGGAACTTCGCGAACGAGAGACAGTGGTACAGGTATCACACACCTCGCAATATTGCCCTGGCAATAATGGGGGAATTGGGGGAGCTGTCGGAGTTATTCCAATGGTTGGGCGACGGTAACGATAGGGTTGCGGACGTGTTGACGGAGGAAATGCTGGACAAGGTCGGTCAGGAGATTGCTGACGTGGCGATATACCTTATTCGATTGTGCGACGTTTGTCACGTTCCGTTGGGGGGGGTATCGATGCACCTGTTGGATGAAAGACCTTGAACAATACGCATTTTATCGTTTGGAAGCGGGCACTCCCCTAATTTAATGAATGGCACAGCTCTGAAGTATCTGAATCGTTTTCAAGATGGGATAACATTAAGTAACATCATGACTTAATCTCGATGTAAGTTTTTGACTCTGTTTAGTCGATTCAATTGATCTCTGGCTGAGACCTCTGAGGCAAGGCTTGGAAAACTGTTTTCGGGTTTTCGAACCACACAATTCCCGAGCGTTCTACCAAACAATGTCTTCGTCCAAGCTTCAAAGGTATCACAAAGAATCCTTCATCAAATATTCAGAACTAATTAGGGTCAGAAGCCATCTTCTCTCTCTCCAATAGCAACTTCAACCCACAGAGCAGCAACATTGCGTCCTTTTTGGACTTCGCTAGCATCATGATCGGCCCTGGGCTTAGGTCGGTCTCGAACGAGAAGAATCTCTTCTTCTCCTCCTCGTCGAGACCTGACAACGCCTTCGGCGGCGTTCGCGACAGCTTGGTAATTGCTTCGAATGTCGTCGAAAAGTTGTTTGGAATGCCCACGTTGCTCACGCCTGGCTTGCGCCTTCGCAGGAGTTCCAAAGACGAGCTGAAAATAGATCGGGGATCCTTTACCGTGAGCCTCAGCACCTTCTCCTCCATAGAAGAGTTACTTTTCGTCGATAGTACACGCATCACCGGTACTCCGTCCATGAGGTAATACTTGAACTTCCGCGCGAATATGTCGATTTCGCGTTGAACCTCAGCGGAAGAATCGCGTTTGGATACCATCGCGAGTTTTGATCTCATTCCGCAACTAGAACCGATGGATCCGAGATCGGGAAGGAATTCCACCCAATCGTTATCGGAATATCGCTGGAGCACATCGGGCAGAACAGGATGCGAGTGCATGGAGTATGGAAGTTCGAGACTCTGTAAGGCTCCGTAAAAGTCGACCGATTGTTCTGGCGGGGACACCGCTCCTACGCGAAATGTGAGAGGAAAAAATCAAACGTTAGATGCATCCAAAGCAAGATAAAAGAAATAAAAACACATGGTAAGCACACCGGTAAGTATGTCTGAAGCTTCTATGGGGTTTGATAACAAATTATAGGCGCCCTGATTCTGAACCTCATTCGCCTTGACCGCCACGAAGAAATCACGAGCGAGTTGGAACCTTCCCTCATGCAGCCCTATGATAGCGGCATCCCTAACCAACACGTTGGCGCGTTCGTCCTTGCGTGTGCTCAGCTTGACCGCAGTCCCAGAAATCAAACCAAGCACCATCGCCGTGTTACGGATGATGATCATCTTCACATCCTCAAATTGCGATGGATGGGACGCATTTGTGCCATTGACATATTCATCTTTGCTTCCCAGTATGGTGAGGAAGCATGGGGCGCTCCAAGATCCTTCCGACTTGCGCACCACAGCGAAACCACTGCCCGTCGTTACTTTATCCTCATTTTGCGACTGTCGGATGAATATCAAGCCCATCGATTGCTCCACTAAAGAACATAAGACGCGATTGCTCAAAAAGTCATTGTTAGCGGCCTCCGACTTCAAGACTTCGCCCAAACCTGCGCCGAACGGCGAATCGATGCATGCCATCATGGGCGATGTCTTCGAACAATTGTACCCGATCTTCCAACTGTCTAGTGTGTCATTCAAATAATCCGACGTGAGCAAGTTCCCCGACGAGGTGTCGACGTTTGGCGGTGGGAGGAATGATACCAACTTGTGACCCATGCTGCCCTCCTCCTCCAGATCAATCACCGTGCTGAACGGGACCTTTTGATCGAACTCGTACTCGCGACACTTGATAGACAGGCTCTGGAGGAAGTCGGTACTCCATTCAAACTCGTTCGTGATAGAATTCACGCTCGCCGTCCTTGGCGACGACGACAGGCCGGCGCCGCCGCCTTTCGCCCTCCGACGGAATACCAGGCCAATTGGCCTGGTATTCGTGGTCTTGCTAAGGAAGATGTCGTACAATTCACGGTACGATGTGCGCATGCCCACGGCCTCGAGACGCTTGATAAGCTTCTCGGCAAGGAAGGTGTTCTCCTCCTCGGTCATGTTCGACAATGCCACGGCGAACTGGGAACGTGGTCGCACATGAGGGAGTCGGGTAGAGTGCAGTGAGGGAAGAAAGTAAAAAAATCGCGACGAGTGTGAAATTTAAGATAATGGGAAAACAAGGGAGAGACAAACCCGACTCACGCTCACGACATCCCCCACTCGCACGCCCATCCTCTCGGCCTTGCTCCCCCTCTGTATCCACCTCACGTGGGCCTGGAAGTCGCCACCGTACTGGTGGAACTTCATCCCGAGCAGTCCCACGCCGGCCGATCCCTCGAGGCACGATCGCAACTCCTCGGGAAACAAGACCATACATACCCGACGGATCCTCGTTTCCACCACCATCCCCCCGTTGCCGTCGTTACCGTTTTCGTTGTTGATCCCGCAGAACGAAAACCTTCCAGCGAGGCCCGACAGGAGCGCGATGGGTGTGATCATCGCCGTCGACAGGGCCTTTGAAATCGGCGACAGCATCCCGGGTTCGCACTCGACCTCTCCCGGGCGGGTCGTACCGGGATAGGCACCCTCAGCGATGTCCCTCTCGGCGCACTCGACGTCGTCCCTCCTCTCCTCAGCCTCCGCGGCCAACCCTCCCACCACGCCCTCGCCGTCCAGCATGGCCGTGACGGCCCTGTCCTCGCCCCCCCCGAGCAGGATCATGTCCGCTAGGTCCCCCAGAGTCGTGCCGACGCACCTGCAATGACCGTCGTCATTTCCCTTAATTCGGTAGGAGACTTCCGTCAACGCCGACGCGGTATTGAGCGTGTGGGAATCCTGCATGAGGGCGGACGATCCATCATGATCCCGCCCCCCGATCTCATCATCGTCCTCCTCCTCCGGCGCCGTTAGTAGCGGCGGAGGATGTCGTCGACGACTGCCGGCGGGATCGTTCGACGGGTTCCTGACGGACGCATTCCTCGCCGTGCTCGTACCGTCGGACGGTAACGGCTTGCGATTATTACTGACGTTGTTGTTTCCGCGGTGGTAAACGTGCAGTTCCATGTCCGTGAGGGAATGATCGTCCGCGCGCAGGTCGTGTTTGCGTCCGGATTTAGGATCGATAACGAGCATCCGCTTCGACCTTGATCCGATCGTCGTCGTCGTCATCGTCATCGTCGGCGGCGGCGACGTCGCTGCCGCCACCGCCGCCACCGGGTGGTTGGGGGAGGGAGGAGGAGGAGGACGAGGGGACGACGACTCGACGACTTGCCCAGCGTCGTCGTCGAAGGCGAACGCCGAGGTGGTTTTGGGCGACGCCAACGATGAGGTCGTGCGTGGCGGATTGCCGTCGTAATCTTCGTCGCGTTCCACGGGAAGGAGGAGGGGTGGAGGAGGCGATAAGCACTTCTTCGCGTTCGTCTTCTTCTCCTGTCGCCAGCGCGAACGATGAAGCGGTGGGATGTGGTCCTTCCCCGACGATCTCGGACTAGTCGTACTCGCGTCCATCATCGCCGCATTATTAATCCTGGCATCACCACTCCTTGTCATCATCGCGTTTATACTGGGACTCAGGGCCCTGGGACTCATCGTCGCTCCACCGCCATCTCTGTTGTTCCTAGGGCTCTGGGATGGCAGTGCCGTCAACGGCTGCCGCTGCTTGAGCAACGGAGCGTCGCGGGGGGACGGCGCGAGCTTCCTGATCGTCGACGAGCTCGCCTGGGAGTTCGTCGGGCTCACCACCGCCGCCACCATTGTAATAGTAGATGTTAGATTGTTATCGGTGTATTGCTTCGATCGGGGAGTTTATTTTATCCTTCGATCGTATGTCTTGGTGTGTGCATGTCAGCGACGATATTGATTTAAAGCGTTTTTTGTTTTCTCTGCATCGGCGATATCATTGTTCTTTTTTGGGCCCGAAGTGACATCCAACGGTAATGATATGTTGTGTGTTGTGTCGGTCGTAACAAAGTTGTCCCGAGGCAAAACTCTACTACTATTTTTGCTTTTGAACTATTCCTACAGTAGACCCCAACGAGAAGTTAGGAGGAAG